>JABFPN010001833.1:0-26009 GCA_022817305.1 Leptoteleia sp. ZL-2020 | reverse complement strand
CACATTTAAAAATGGAAAAAAATTATTGTAAGTCGTGAACCAACTCAGGTCCAGATTAGGTCATCTTTATATGGCTATAATCTAAAAATCTATTAAGGGCATGATTAGAGAACCACAATGCAGTCATATAACGTATTATTCAAAACACTTGAGGAATACCGATTCACATTGGTTCGAATTATCAAACTACAATGCATCATCATTGTACGATTTTATAACAGAATTTTAATTTCAAAGTTTATTTTTATTAATATATCTGATTAAACATACATAAAATTATCTTATTCAAATCTTATTCAAATAGTTGAAAGACGTACTTGATTTTTTACACTTTTATTGTATTTTAATTACCAGTTGAAATCAATTATTAAAATATAGTAAATGTATAACAAAATACTTTTGTATATACAAAGAAAAATTATCATACTATATAGAAAGTCAGACTTTCGTTGGAAATAGGTAAAAAATTACTATAATGTGCAATGAAAGAAAAAAAAAATATATATGATAAGAAAAAAAATTGATATCCTCATGACATAAATCCATCTTAATTTTTTTAACACAGACATCCGTTCGAGTAAATATTATAGCTAGTATTGCTTAGTTTGAATGTCGGAAAATTTCTCTAGTTTGGCAATCATGTATGAGGTCTAAACATTTTCTTTAACATTTTTAATAGTCTTTGAAGTCCAAGTAGTCTAAGCAGTATGGACTGAAGGCGAGAAATTAGTTATTTGAAAATATTTATTTGCTCGTTAAGTAATATACTATTAACATACTGGTTAAGAAAGTTCTATTAAGAGACGTGTAATTGGATGTACTTTATTTATTTTGAATAACAATGACTTATAGATCAAGAAAGCTGTCGTAGGACTGCGACATTACAATACGCACATGTACTTTTTTTCTATACGTAGTACTTGTTTTTCTTATCTTTATTACAAATTACTTATTTATCCCACGAATTTATATCATCACTTTATAAATTAGTTATATAAAAGACTCAATATAAATTATTCAAAGATTTATTCTTTTACAACGAGTTAAAGATAAGATATTCAGCAATTTTTTTTATATTATAAATAAAATATACTTTAGTTTGAATTACAAGTTCTAATTAAATTATGTAAACTCAAATTAATTCAAATTCGCTGTGGAATATTGTTTGCGGTACACTTTTACGTGATTTCAAATTACATAAAACGAATCTATTTTCAATTAAATTAACATGAATTGAAGTTTGGATTAAAGAACCTTAGATAGTATGCAGCTCATTTAAATTTAAACAAGACGCGATACGCACGTAAAACTGTGTGAAAGGCCGTTGAATTAAATTTACATAGATACCAATTAATTAAAGAACTATATTCCAATGTCTTCCTGTTTTTATTAATAAACTTTCTTTGATTATAATGAACGAGTTCTACCCAGATTTTCATGTTTTCGTATTAATTTACTTTTTTTCCTTACAATGAAAAAGTTTCTAAAATATTTACTTCTTTGATTTTTTTAGCACGTCGTTTAACTTAATTAAAAAAGACAGTCAAGACAAATAAAGTTGAAAGAATTTGAAAGCAAACGTTTTTATACACTTTATACAATTTTAATCTTTGAAATGTGAATGAAAACTAGTAATTGATAAATACAGTTTGGGAATTTATACTCTATGCAAATTATGTTTGTTTTTCTTAAAATTAGGTATAAAATATAAGAAATTAATTTTTTTCGGACTAAATCGAATAATCTAAGTATGTTCTATTTTAATTAGACTCTTTAAATTAATACAACCAATGAATAAATTTCAATTTATTGCAGTCAGTTTTATTATTTTATTCGATTGTATAAAGAGGTAATATTTATTATTTTATGTTGCATTGAGAATGTTTCGACTACGTTGTGTACGCAGTTTTGACAAAAATCTATTTATACTTAATTTCTGTCTTGCAGCTAGAAATTCAATAAACTGAGTGTTTGACGGCGCAGACTGATTTTAAAACCATATTTTACGTACACAATTTACAATAATAGTTTAAGATTAAAATAGTCTCCTACGCCAAAGTTTATGAGTTTAAAGCAGTCATAAAATATTTACCATGAAAATATTTGTGCAAGGTTATACAACGATTTTCATAATTATATTTATAAATAAATCAGGATTATTTATTATATCAAACCTCCACTTTACCACGTTTATTAAATCTTTTTGAAACTGCAAACTTTACTGCTTTACAATTTCTTCACTCAAATTTCATCACTGATTTCTGCACGAAGAATGGTAGTATAATCATAAATCGTGATTCGTTGTAACCTGGCACTAACTATATAAAATCTTGCACCAGTGTTTCCGCAAGGATGTTGCAAGAGCAAAATTTTTTGCGCGCAATATAAAGTACGTGGTGTGAATTACCGCGTCAGGGTAATAAAATACTCCGATCTCATAACCATAATTATTTTGTAACTGAAATTAATGATCTTGGTGCATGATTCAAGGTTACGGACAGATTCGTAAATAAAACAAAGGACCATGAATTGCCGCTAAATGTTGACTATTGTAACTTTCTTAGAGAGCCTTGTCCCAGCTCACGTGCCGCGTCAGATGGCGTGACGCTACTTTCTCATGCAGTAGTCGATTGGACGATTAGTCTCGTATTATTCTGCAACGCCCAATGTACTAGGCCGAGTAAGTAGGGTAACATCAACACTTGCTACTGAATTACATCGCAATAAGTATAGGAAAAGAAAGGTTCAATCAAGGTCCACCAAGCGACACTTTTAACTGGTTAATTTAATGCCCAGTTGTTCTGCTCGCATCGTTTGTTCGCAGGAGCCTTTCGATTATATGTTACACGGGAATTCGCTTTTAATAATCTTTATTGAAGATTTCTTTAATAGGATTAGACAAGAAAGCTAATGATACAGAAATAACTTACATATTGCCGGTGTGAAATTAGCACTCTGAGCAATTTATCAATAATGGAAGTAATTTGAGAATAATATAATGAACTAATTGCAAAAGATGCTACACATGTCTCATCATTTATGTTTGATTTTTTGAAATTATCACGTGTTAAATTAATAAGAGGTTTGATATTTAATTGGAAATGATGGTTATTAATTATGTTTGACATAAAAAGATGTTCTGCTCTTACAAAATTTTAAGATCACAACATTTATATAGAAATATATATATCAATAGTCGTTTCACTGTACACTGAGAAAAAAGTTATATTAAAAATTACTATACCATATGAGTTCTGACAGATATCGTCTATGATGTCAGCATAATGACTATACCAATTGTAAAGAAATTTTCCATTCGATATGGTAAATTTTTTTATATTAGTGTTGTAAATTTGTTTGTTATTTTGGTGATTATTATCATACTAGTATATTAAATTTTATTATATCGAATGGAAATTTTCATTATAATTGGTATAGTAATTTCGTAGACACCATAGACGATATCTGTTAGAACTCATATGGTATAGTAATTTTTAATATAACTTTTTTCTCAGTGTAGATTTTAGTTTATTATATGTAAAATAATTATAATAAATAATAAAGTTAACAAAATATATTCCATAAATAAACAATGCCTGTACATTGAATGCACTTAATACATTTTTATACGCAATAATATGTTTTTCTGTGAGTGATGTCAGTGCCAGGATATATCGAGAAATATTGCGTGTATATTAAATAATAATTCAATTTTTATGAATATGGTAGCATGACAAATAACGTATATATAATTTCTATTGTGTTACATTCATATCATGTTACGATATTCGCATAATTCACATAACTCATCTCAAGATCGAACTCCTACACTCGTTCCAAAACGAAAATGTGAAAATTTATTTAGCCGTCATCATTAAATCAAGTACATTTCAAAATCCTACGTTCACTTTCTCATTCGAGCAATTAAAATTTAAGGGGAAACAAAAACTAGAAGACGTAATTAACGAATGAGTAATAATTAAGAAAATGCAAAAGTAACAAAAAACTTATATTAAAAACTTGCTCATAGTTTACTTCAAATAAGCACAAGTTTTTGAAAAATTGATAAATAATTAATTCATAAAATTCCAACAGAGTCTTGTACTTATGGCGGGAAAAACAGTAGATGTAAATTATGTACCACTAAATCTTAAGTACTCATAATATGCGCGCTTTTTGTGTTTTAATTGCAGAGTTCAAGTAGTTTCACACACTGACTGAGTCGATTGCGCTGAATTTTTGCGCTGTTCATTCATTCGGGATTCATTCAAAGTAAAAGCGATAAAAAGTCTAATTGTTGTTCGAATAAAGCGAGTTGTTATTACGCATTCATTATGATAGAAAGTGATTAAAATGATTGCCGCCCAAACGATTAATCACGTGCGAATAATATCCGTCTGGTTTCCATAACAATCGACGGACAAGTAAAATTAAATCTTGGAGAAAACGAAGGGCGACAAAAAAGTCGCACGAAGTAGAACAAACGACGTGAAAACGAAACAATAATTCATAGACTGGCGATCCAGCCAAATTCCGCGACTAATGATCCATTAAATGAACGACCATCGTAACATCCGAGAGACTCGCGCGAGATACGAAACAGGAGTTGCAAGGTGGAAACCTGAAAACCGACTTACATGCTCGATCTATGCACAGAAATATATTAGTTACGCACCCGTTGCTCTACTTCGTTGCGTATATCCGCTATACGAGGCTGCCCGCGAGAAAATGCTTTTTACTTCTCTTGTCTGAGCAACAACATAATGCAACGTTAATGGTATGAAAATTCACTTCGCGTGCCGAGGAAAATCCACAGTCGTCATGATGGCGATCATGAGCGTGATTAGAAACTGCAACTACGATAATGAAAAGCGCGAACGAATGGGAAATTCGTACCTAGTTCAACGAAAGAAAGTTCGGCTGTAATTTAATTAGTGGGACACTATCAAGATCTGTTATACGAGATCAATTAATCTTTAACGTAATCAATGTTGTTTACTGAGTTGTGATGAAATTGCAAGAAGTGGATGCTTATTTAGAAAACATTTCCACTTTATGTTAAAATATAAATAAATTATTAAATATTGAGGTAAATATCAGTAAATTTATCTGTTTTCTGAAAATTCAAAATATAAAACTATTTCAAAAAAAAACGAAACCTTATCCTCTAATTTATAAATTAATGTATTTTTTTTGCATGTATACATGCAAAAGACAATTCATTGTTTAGAAACTAATTTCGAGAATGTATAATAATTCGACTGCTAAACAAATGCAGTGTATTTAGATGGAGATACTGTGACAAGGGTCCGCTTTGTTGCACATAAAAATTGTGGTATATAATAAATATATATGTACATCTTCACAGGTAAAATACAGCCGCAGCAGCATTAAGGAATAAAATCATTGAAGTGAAAGTATAAGGCACGATCTGTTAGTTACGCCACTACGAATTAGATACATAATACCTGTATTGTCAACTAATTTTAGTTCCGCGTGGGCATGCTTTAACTCGATTTGAATTTTCTTCGCTTCCGGTGCACTCAATAACAAGTGCATGCCTGGTTACAGCTTCCACCAATATCAATTGGTTAAAATGGAGTGTCATTTCAAATGAAAGAAATAAAAAAATACAAATAGAGGTGTTTTTACCAAAACAAAACCACAAATTGCACTAACAATTTTTTTCTAATAAATTTAATTCTATCAGAAAATGAAAGTTCAAATGAACAAGAGGAAAAAAAGTTTTCAACATTGTTGTAGATGTGTATGATTAAGATGAAAGTTCAGAATTGTTTCGACGTATAATTAATAGACGTATAATCCTTTTTTGTTGTTGGTATTTACTAAATAAATGAGTATTCGTTTTCACACTAACGTGTTTTAAAACGATTCAAATGCTTTCGTGTCATTAAATCATTAAAATATTTCACACATATCTCGTTTTACATTGTAATTTATACATCAGTTTTTTGAAGTATTATTTAAACTGTCAGTTGTTTAAAGTTTTCGATATGATTTGTATAAATTTTGAAGTATATATTATTACATAGTGTACATTTATCTAAGAATTGTAAATAATTATTAATATATATTGTTTACTGCTAACTTTTACTTTATTGCAAAGTTTCAATATAATAAGTAGTAGGACTTAATGATCAATATTATTTTCTTTTCTATTTAGTAGCATCTAGTTATCTAACAATAAATGTCTTTTTTATAAATATAAAAGTATATTTATCGAACAGTGATATATAAAAATTGTAGTAATTACAATTTAATTTGTACCTTTATCACGATATATTAAATTTCTGCTTTCTAATGATATGATAACAGTGACATTTCGATACTTACTGAAGTCTAACATTTTTTTAAGCTATTTTCACTCATTCTTTTTAAAGTAGTAATATTGATGTAAACTGTTACTGCAGAAAAAAACTTAAATAGGTTTTATAAATGAATAACCATGTATTGGCAAACTAGAAGAAAGCAAGGTTTACAATCAAATAAAAACATAGAATTATTATTATAAATTGATTCTACAGATGAATCTATATTGTATTATTATTTCAATAATAAATAAACGTTTGCTTTTAGACGCTTTTCTCTTCTCTTTTCTTTTATGGAATTTATTACTTTTTAAGAATTTTAAAAAATTCCTTTTTTCAACTTTACCATAAAAAACGTTGATAATTTGAATGGAAGTCGATTAATCATGACCAAGATATTATAATTGTTATTCAATTATTTACGCCATTGATTTCAAAATATTCGTAAAAGTTAAAGAAAAATTAGTTGTAACAAAATTTTCATTTTTATTCTATTTTATTTCAAATTTGCATAGGAGTATATTACCTCGTATTTTATATAAGTTATGATGCAGTAATACTATTTAAGATAACAGCACATAACATTATTCTGTGTTCATATTACTTTATAAATGAGGTAATTTAATAGTTAGACCTGTTTAATATGAGAAATTATATCATAGCCGATATTTTGTTGTAAAAACTTTTTTTTTGCAAATAAATAGATAACTGTCAGGTTTGTAACAAGTTCAGGTGAAAGAACTTGTTGTTACGTAACGCTATACGAGAATTCAAAATACTTTCATCTCAAAAAGATTAAATTTTGCAATGAATAATTCATTCCATTATTTCCTGATTGAATTTAAGTGTCACATTACTTTTGGGATAAACCAAGTTAATTGAAATTCGTAAAAATACATATATCATATAAGAATATATTGAGAGTAGACAACAACACATTTTTCTGTGCTATTTTTCTTCGTGCGTTTACTTTCAACAATATTTCTTTTATCACATGTTTTTAATTGTTTCTTTTTTTCACGTTGTAAATAATTAATTATAATGTACATATCTGAAATTGCTTTCGAGTAGGACGAATGAAGAAAGTGTTATTCAGTCGATTTCTTCAATTTATATCGTTATATCGTGCTTCAAGCTTATAAAGTAAATACATTTATTTAGTAAATCGTGTGTTACTTGATAAAATGAACAATTAACATATTTAACTGAGAAATTTTATAAAGTATTTTTAGAAACCTTGTACATAATGTAATATAGGATTTTATTATTTTGCTACCATTTGTATTGTATATTTTTAGGTTTACATTATTTTAAATATTAAGAAAAATTTTAAACTAAATCATAATTTTCAAAAATATTTATCAAATACAGAAACTTATTTTACTTAATAGTGAATCTTTTATAAAATAAAGGCACTTTATTTCATGCACTAAATTTCATTTTTATATTGAATAGTTCAAATACTGAATATTTACAAATCATATTTCAATTTAATTCAAACATTTGAACTACAATTATTGAAGTATAGGCTGTAGCATTTTCGTAGAAACGTCAACAGTAATTGAGAAAGTTATAAATTAATAATGATTGAATGCAAAAGGTCATCTGAAGCAGTTAGGTCATATTTTGTTCGCAATTTTTTCTTGCACTATGCTCTACTGAGCGCAACGATCTCTTAGATCTCAAAGAGAGAGACATATTATACATGAATACTATTGTTCAAATGGAAATCCGGCATATTACATGTAACGAACGAGTAAATTATTGAGAAACTCATGGTCGAAGTTTGTTTTAGCTTATATTTAACGAAGAATTTCGATGTCATTTATATTTTTGGCAACCTTCATATTATCATTAATTATAAACATTTTTAGTGTATCTGTAATAATTGAATAATCTTTAAGAACTATATAATAATACATGCATCTAATTTTCTATTATTTACTTAAAATAACATTACTGTTCTTTATTATATAATTAAGTAATCTTAGAAATTAATCAACATTTATATTATTTTAGAATAACGTGCTAAAAGATAATTGCTTACTATTATGTACAATTTGACGTATTATAATTTATGGTGTAGTTAATAAGAGGAACTTAAATTTTTAATTAGTTTTAAATTGCAATAAATAATTTTATTATGACTAATTATTTGATCATAGTTTTATATAATCTTACTCATAAATCTTAAACAAAAAAAAAAAACAAAAAAACAAATAAAACTTAATATTAATACTCATAGTATTGCTTATTGAAATAACAAATATATTTTTTCGTGGAGTGTAGGGCATAATTTAGTAAATAAGAAGGTTTTGCGTTTTCAAAAAAAAAAAAAAAAATTGTTAATTACGAGCAGAAGTTGAGCAAAATTGATTTAATGAAACTTGTAATACCAAACTGCTTAAATATATAAATGAAACATAGTTATTTCACGCATTGCATACAATTTTAATTACTCTTTACGTAATAAAATTTCTATTATTATTATCACAGAAAAACTGTAAAATAAAAGAAATTTCTTTTATTTATATTATGCTCTTGCTTCCTCTATCATTTTATGATTAATTTTCGATTACGGCTTATTTATTCTCTTTTTATTATATACTATTGTTTTTATACAATAGTATATAATAATTTCCTTTATTTTTGTAACTTTAAAAATGGCTATTGCAAAAATTCTTTAAACTATACATATCAATTATTGCAAAATTGATTTTATTGTAAGTATGGGGTGAAGAGCGTGCGAATGAGTTTGCTTTACTTGGAGTGCATGACTAATATGCGTAACGATGTTACGATACTGACCTGAGGTGAAAAGACATGGATCAGGCTACTTTATTTCGCAATAGGCGCCAACGTGTTGACTGTTGATTGTATAGGCAAATGAATACAGAATAACAGCAAGCCTTATAGGAAAAGTCTTATGTGATGTAACGGTCAACGTAACTGACCAATTATCATAAGTGTACTTGGCAACTTGCTTCTTGCTGTTTGATATACAGAATAATTTGATTATCTGTCTCAATTCATTAACAATTCGATATAAAACGAGATATGTTTACTTATAAGTATTCATAATTAAACTGACCATTAATCTACATGTATGTTTGCAAATATAGTACATATATGTTTTCCTTGGTAAATTCATTACGATCTTCAATTTCATTCTTTAGTTATTAATTTTTATTAGATCTTTTCTCTCCGTGTACATCTCAGTTTTATTTAAAATTAATGAACTAATTTCTAAGTAATTTCCAAGTAATGAGTAAAAATGGTTTCTTTTCTTCCTTTCAGGTCTCTGAATTTCATTTAAATGAATCCATGTTCTGTCACTATGTTCCGGGAATCATTAATGATTTGTAAGTATACAAGAATTCAATTTATGTTAATGTCGAATAATATATATATTTATCTAAAATTAAACTTGAGATTGTATTTTTTGTTTCTTTTATCTGTTTAGTAAATGATTCGATTTAAAGAGCTGTTTAACTGGTTCTGTTCATTTTTATTGAGAAGTGACAATTCTAGTACAATATTATTACAATTTCTGTTTTTATACATTTGAACTGTGGCTATGATCTTCACTATTAGATCTATTTTCACTTATTCTTCTGCGTTTCCATTGAGATAGAAAGATTCTTTACAAATTATCGACATACATTTTAGTAGCGTAAAAAGTCATTGTGATATTAATATAACTAGTAATTTTTATAAATTCGATAAAAATATGTTTATAAAGAATAAATTATAATATAATTCGATATTCTACTGTCTACACTGATACAAACGGTTTGCATTACACGAATGTTTAAGAATATTTGTTTAATTATATATAGATTAAGCATGTGTATACTTGTGCCATGCGTATATTTCTATCAGTGTTGCCTTTGCACAAATAATAAGAATAATATTATTCTTATTGTATTGCATATATTTTTAAAAAATAAATTTTGATTTTTAACATCACTACAGTAAAATGCTTTTTCCAATGACTTGCGTGATTACGATATAGTGTTTGCAAAAATAGAACGAATATTATTATAAGAATGATAGTTTGGACAAGTGTGTATCCCGTTTGCTAACAATCTTAGTAATTTTTTACCTTCTCTCTTCGTATAGTATATAACTTATTGTTCAAATAACAATTTCCTGTGTAAAGTATCATTGTTTTTATTTAATATGTTCATTGTTTAAAATTAATTAATTTGAACATGTTAAATGTTTCAGTTGCCGTAACTACATGGGTTACGGTTCAAGCAATAACTATCACAATAGACAGAGCCGATGTTAAAACTGTAAGTTTCATTATGAGTTATACTATTTAATATTTATTTCAATAATTTTTAATGCTCTCATAAATGTCATAAAACTTCTCTTATTAACTTAAAATAAAATATATTAACAAAAATTTGAAGTCTAATAAATTATTTGTTATTTCACAGCTGCAGCCGCATTCATCAATGACAATAAATGGATGGAGACCTGTAACAACGCGATATGACGAAATTGGGGTTAACGTTTCTCCTTCCACCAATCTCGAAAGAAATATAGCACCCTTACATCCAGTTCTTAACAAACTTCAAGAGCACATGGCCACATCGGAAAGGTTAAAACCTCAACGAAAAACAAAACCTCAAGATTACAGTCCACCCAGTATTTTAGGTAGCTTCACCGTTTTTGGCCATGCTGCTGCAAAAGCTAGAGGAGAACTGAACAATTCTGAAAAGAAGTACCTACCGAAAGAAACAAAAGAATACTCTTTCTTAGTTCCACCACCCAGAGATACTTTTAGATTTGAAGTTGATTCGCACAAGAAACCAATTTTACGAGACAATGACCCTTACGTAAGGCAGTCACAATTTATGTCTCAAGTGCATAAACCAGAGATGAGAGGACCACCATATTATATTAAGTCCCCAGTTTATTCAACAACCGCTCATCCCATGTTAGCCTCTAAAAATCGACCCATAGCTAGTGCTTATAACTCACAACCTGCTTTCATCCCACAAAGACAGCCTGTCAAATCGTCTGCTTTCGAATCGCTTAAAGTCGGCAATACAAATAACAAACAGTATGCACACGTGCCTAAATCTGACATGGCGCAAACCGTTCAAAGCGAACATTCGTATGAGAGGTACACTCCGCAAAGTCACATTACAACTGTAAACGGTAATTTTTATAATCAAGTAAGTCACGCTCCGCAAAATTATAAAACTACATTTGAAAGAGACCCGTCATTCTTGGTCCACGAGAGTCATGAAATTGGTTACGTAACTCCACCTTTCGAGTACAAATTTAGACATCCTGTGCCGTTTGAAAGTTTAATACGTCCAGATTTGTATCCTTCTACGAGCGCACCTCGAACAGATGGAAACAAATATGTTCAACCAGTCAATAATTATCGTAATGAACAAGTCAAACCACTGGAACAAAAGAGAAACAATCCAGTTCATTCTACGGAAAAGAATGTACATCCTACTTATTACGTTGCTGAAGCACATCACGATTATATTCAGCCGCCAGCAGCTTGGCAAATGAAGCAGCAATTTAAGCCAGATATAAATGAAGTTTTACCGAAAGTAAACAGTCCAACACAGTTTAATCAGCAACCAGCTAATGTTCCGGCGCATCCACAAGCTCCGCCCTCTCAAAAAGTAGTTTACATTAGGCCAGAATTACAACAACAAAAACAATACCAAGGCTCAATAATCCCGCTGAATATTAATCAAAGGCCACAAGAAGTTGATTTTGAAACACCGGAAAGTATTTCCTTGAAACATTTTAATGAACAACAGTTCCTATTGCAACAGCAGTTGATAGAACAAGACAGACGTCGATTACGAGAGCAGGAGCAGTTAAGACAAAAACAGTTCGAGAAGTATGAACAAGAAGAAATTAGCAAAAAACAAGAAGAATTGAGAGTATTGGAACAACAACAACAAGCCAATTTAGAACAGCAAGATTTTAAGAAAGAAATTCCTAAACGTAAACAAAATACAGAGCATGCATCAAAACAAACGGTTAAAGCTCAAAATCATAGGTATGCTGAAAGAAGTAAACCAAAGCAAGAAGTGCCTAAAGAAAAGCAGGAGATAAAAGTTCAATCCACTCAGCAGCCACAACAACAGTTCTACGAAATACCACAAGTTTCGACAGAACCAACATTCCTTTTCACAGAAGATGCTTATTCTAATCAGCATGGACAAAGATATGAATTGAGTAGTATTCAAAATGGCGATTTTTATACCACCCAAGCGGAAGGTATTCAAACAGATATTGAATACAAAAAACCTCATATCGATTCACGTGATCCCTCCAGAAGAAAAAAACCTGCGCACGAAAGAGTTGTCACCGAAGTTCCTACAGAAATTCCCGAAACTGAAACGTTCACAGAAATTCCAATTCAAACTACTACGTGGGAAGCACTTTCTACGACACCTGCCCCGGAAAAAATTAGAACAAGGAAGCCGTCGATAAATAACAGCACTCCTCGAAGAAGACGTCCATCGACAACCACTCCTGAACCAGAAACTGTACCTACCAGTAATTATGGTGCAGAAGATTTTTATAAATACGAAAAACAAGAAATTACTGATCTTTCTAAACGCAGGCGACCTAAACCACAAACAAATTACGAAGCTTCATCGCCAGCTGAAGGTAGAAAACCCACTAGAAAGCGACCTAATCATCGAAATAATAGTCCTACTGTACAAGAAAATTACAGTGATGTCGCCCCTGAAACAAGTAGTCCAAACACATTTGACAATAGAGGTTACGAAAACTACGACAAATATTTAGACAAGAGTGTGAAAAACGATAGTTATATTACTGAATATACACCGATCTACTCTCAAACGAATCCAACAGATTTCCAACCAGAAGTAGTTACTGAAAACATCGGTAACGAATTTTTGAATATTCAAACTGGTAAATTAACTAAATTTGAATATTATGAACCAACTTCTCATGACGTTCGTGGAAATCAATTTGGCTTCCAACAAAGTGATGGAAACTTGCCATTAGAGCATCTTTTTGTGAGAACTGAACCAAGTCATGAAACCACAACAAGTGTGCCGGCATCCACGGCAGGAACTTATTCTAATAACATAACTCCAACCAGAACGACCATTAAAATATCCAAATCTCAAGAAATTTCAAAAGCAATAATTACATCATCTTCTTCTACAACTGCGCAGCCTCCCGTTAGCACCACAAAAGCTCACCACAGAATTCGACCACTACGATATGGTAATACCACTCGACCCCGGTTTAGCGTCAAGGATTACAAGACTAGGATGGATTTAAAGAATAAAATAGCCCAGACTGCTGGATCAACAACTGAACATTCTGCGAGGAAGAGGCCAACAACAAGCGAAGTAGGACAAGGTACTGGAAGATACAAATATATGTCCAGAGTATCGTACAAAACATCCACAACAACTCCATCAAGTTTCGATTCTGAGAGAGATAATTCTGGTTCCTCTACTACAGAGAAAACGAAATATACGCCCAAACGAAGGATGAACCCAAATTTGTATCGCAATAGATTTTCTTCGACAAAGTCACATAATTCAGAGGCTGCAACGACTCAGAATAGTAGTCGACCAGAAACCGTATTCACATCGGTGCGCAGAAGAGTACCAGGATCGAAAATGATTGACAAGGTCGGAGAGAAACGGGGACCAGTGACAGAAATGGCAGCGGAGGAAACCAGCTTTTACAGTCAACCAACCACAACGCAGTACACAGAAAGCGTTAACGAGATTGCGTTAGATAAAGAAAGTAGCCAAACTACAATCAATCAAAATGATAATGAGACAATAGAAGAAGAGAACAAGAATCTCGAAGAAAGTGCAACGCAAAGTACGACAACAGAATCGGTGCCTGAATTTAGCGAGAATGTGGAGAAGGCGAATAATAATAACGGGGAGCAAATAGTAAATTCTGAAATTGCGTCCGCGACGCCTTATGACGTGCAACTCGAAGAGGAATTGTTTGCTAAGGCATCGCAAAGTGTTGCCGACTTAACGAGTTCCGCATCGGCGCTTTATAACAAACCCGGTTTATTTAAAGCTGTATCTCAAGGTCAAGAGAATCGGAAATCGAAAAATAAATTACAAATCACAACGGAAGAACCGACACTACCCATTGAAGCGTTCTTTCAAGAGCTATCGAAAAAAGAAGATTAAAGTACAAGCGAGTTCGATTGTAACAGTGATAAGACAAGAGAAAGACAATCGAAGAATGTAGGTGGTACTTTATATTTAGTCAAAGTACGAGGTACCTGCTGAGATCTGCGTCTCCTTTAAACGCGTAAATATAATTTATTAGAAAGAAGACTTTTGGTAGCTGAGTACAAAACCGAACATTCGATGATTCTCATTCAGACTCTCTTGTGTGTAAATTAAACTTATTTATGAGGTTAACTATGTACCGAAATATATATCCAAAGTTTGATGAAAGAAATTAAGGCGGCTTAGAAAATGCTTACAACTTTCGTTGTATTGTTTTACATGCACTTCTTGTACTTGTAATTCGCCAGTTTTTCTCATTGAATTTGATAATTTATTTTTGTCGCGTCGATTATGCGAACAAATTTATGTACTTAAAATATCGTTAGGGCCAATATTTTAAAAGTATTAGCAAATTTTCTGAATGAAAGTGTGCTGTTCATTGTGCGTTGTAAATTTCCATGCCTGAGAGCACTTAATATCATGTACCAATACGTCCTCACCACTCAAACATATTATTTCGTAATCATATTTTATATTTTGTACCATTTGTACTATTTTTATAAGAATGTATAAATTAACTTAATTTTTCATAAAATATATGTAAAATATTTATATGAGATAATATTAATTATACGTAAAGAAGTTGGTGTCACTAATACTAGTCAAATAAATATTCGAAATTAGAATTATCTTAAATTATAACCGTCTAGTTTATATTTTTCATATTCCAAAATTACAAGTTTTTGATCATACATTTTGATACCAACTTCTTTCACAAGTAATGTGGAATGATGTACGATTTAGGATACATTTTAGCATTTCGCGACATTTTTATATATATAATGAAAACAGTAATAAATAATATGCCATAAGTGAATCTTAATCTAATTTATTTGCGTGCCCACTGAATATCTCCCCAATCTTTTCAAAGTTCAATTATATAATTATAGTTTTAATAGAGAGTTAATGAAATGACGACACACGCTAGAAAGAGCAGTGTTTGTTCCTTGACCCAACGTTAGCGCGTTCGATTGAAATCTCTAATCCATGATTCCGGCTGGTTCACCGGGTGGTGTACGTGAGTAATGTGACATCAATGTAAGTAGAATAAGTGGATGACTTGGTAGCTGGCTGATCGTGCGAACACGTGAGTATACCGATGTAACGAGGCTAGCGAATCCACATTTTCCCGGATGTTCTCCGCGCGGAAACCAAATACAATAAAGGAACTTCCGCCAAATATACAAGGCCAGAAGTAGTCGACTAGCGAGACCACGTTGACTGTCCTTTTCATGCACACACCGTCACATGTCCATCGTCACGCTTGTGCTATTTATCTACACTTTGTTCTGGACGCTCATTCGTACACACATGCGTGCTCTCGATTGCGTACAGGTGCGAAATACCAACACCAGTACCTACGACGTATTGTATGTTGCCCCCTGCGACGGTGATGGTATTTTGTCACTATTCTCCAATGAGCAACGCTGTATGACCTATCATTTAGGTAATTTGGATTTGTTCAACAGTTTGATTACAGGTGCCATTCGTGTTGGGTGTGCTGCACGTATGTGCCTTTTAAATATGGGGAATGTTTGTTCACAACACTGGTATCGAAAATTTTGAGTAGTTCAGTTTCCTTTATTTATTTTTCAAGTGGCTCTTTCTTCATGAAAGTCATTTTTGTTGATCGTGCATTTTCAACATCCACCTGCCAGCATCTTGTGGCATTTTTACGCGGAACACGGTTCAAAAAGTAAGAAATACTATACAGTATGCACAAAATTTATTATAATTTATAAAATACTTAATTTTATTGAATATTTATAATTGATTTATAAATAGAAGAATTAAATTTAAACTGCACATGAGATATTATTTTAATATATTTGAAAATTACACTGAGAGAACAATTTTTTAATTTTTTAAATATTATTTAATCCATATCTCTATCTATAATACAGAATATCCATTCCTTATAAGATTCTATTTCCAAAGAATCTTATAAGGCGCAGAAGTTGTACAATTTATATACAAATAATTAGTATTAAAAAGATTCTCTTTTTAAGAAAAAATATTTTAAAATAGGAGTAAACTTTCATTTACACAATCTAAACTCTATAAGAAAATCTACTTGAAATTGTTTGATTCCTTTTAAAGTTAAATGTAATGCGATTAAATTATAAAATATCTTCAGAATATAAGAAGATAGTTTATTAAAAAATGTTATGCAGGATTATACCAACATTTTCAAACAATATATTAAAAGTGCATAAGCTTTTTCTTGATTAAAATTGAATTAAGAATTATCAATACTGTTTTATAAAGATGGATCAATTTTGTAATTAATAAAATTAAGATTATGTTTATAAAGAGCGAAATAAATTTAATATTTCCTTCTTAATATCACGTGTCATACTATTCTCAGACAGATCATATCTTGCCGATACATACTTCTAATATAAATAATTATTATTGGACTGAATTGGCTTTGCTAAGATTTCTATCCTGTATACTGTCATTGACATCAACATGTACAATTACGAGATTCCTAGCATGCATTCACCCTGAACACTTAGTTTTAAAAGTTATTCATATTCTGTGTTAGTATGTGATGCATCTAGGTATCGTTACTTGCAATACCACTCACACTTGCACGAGCTCTTGGTGCAACGTCAACAAGCACACCCGTAAAGGCAACAGAGCGTAGTTCCATCTTGTATCTGTACATTATCAGGATATAAATTATCTCACCATGTTACAACAGCTTTACCAGATGATTACAAACGCCACATTAACGATGACAAAAATGTCACTAATGAAAACATGAAAAATTAATTTTTTGTCTAATTAGCTTAATGCCTTATCTAATGATTGTAATTTTTACAGTGTAGTTTATAAAATCCATTTTTAATGCTTCTTTATGGTAACACTTCCTTATAATTATTTAATTCCTGATCACGATTAAATTAGTCAAATACAAATTCAATAATAAAAATATACTTAAATCCTTGTAATTATTTAAGGTCTCAAATAAGCCAACAAATAAAAACTTGAATAACAATTTTACGAGCATAACTTAAATTTAGACAATGTATGTCTTGTGTATTGTATAAATACACAAAAACGTTTTATACAAAAGAACAAAATACGAAATTAACAAAACTAGAGAAAGGAGGTCGGAAGATGGCACTAAAATAGTGATACAAAGAATTGCATAGATTATAAAGTTCACATTTTTGTTGTATCTGATGGGGACATCAGGTGGTCATTACACATGAACATATACACACTCAAACTCCCACCTCATTAACTTTGTTATAGTACTGTCAGACAGATCAATTCAGTATGATGCTACGTTTCATGAAAGTTATTACCAATTTTTTTTCTGCTCTGTGTGTAATACCCATAAAAATTTAATTATAAAAAAAGTAAACTTTAAATAAAGCGACATAAAGTTTTTATATTATAAAATCAGTTTGAATTTTTGGTATGAATGTATAATATGTATTAACTCAAAAATGGCTTTGTGTTTTAATTATAAGTACCCAAACATGAACTTAGTGTGGTGAGTTTTGTTTTAAAGAATGAAATATCATTAAGAATAAGATGACTGATTTAAATTTATTGTGCATATAGTCTCGTCCTTAGTGACATGACCACTTGATAAAGTGCTACCATTCACTGAA
This sequence comes from Leptoteleia sp. ZL-2020, assembly GCA_022817305.1. Lineage (NCBI taxonomy): Eukaryota > Metazoa > Arthropoda > Insecta > Hymenoptera > Scelionidae > Leptoteleia > Leptoteleia sp. ZL-2020. The sequence continues at coordinate 7,754 of JABFPN010001833.1, read as the reverse complement.
ACTTCAAAATGAAAAGGATCCGTGATATGTTCAGTATGGTTCAAGCTATCACTGTTCTTACAATTTTAAAGATGCTCGCCGACGGTGAGTAGATTTAGATAAAACATTTCAATTATCTTACTTTCTTCTTAAAAATATATACCAATATCATGCTTTCTAAATACAAAAATGAATAATGGGAAAATTGTTTAGCCCAGACTACATGTAACGGTGGATTAGGCAGAGTAGTTTATGAAAGGTTACCAGATCAACAACTTCAAGGATTTGATGATGATGTGGTATGTTCTTTTATTCAAATAAAAAAAAGTATGTTAAACTAATACTTAGTTTTCGTTGAAATAAAATTTCCTTAATATTTTCCTTAAACACTGTTTTCACTTGTAGTAAAGAAAATATTTTGAATTCAAGACTAATTAAATAATGAATTTACATAATACTAAATTATTAAAGGTCAGAGATTCTGCGCCACCGTTTAGAGTTCTGGAAAAGTGTCAAGAACTTTGCCTGCGAGATAGAACGGCTACAAATAATTTGGTTCGAGCTTGCACGAGCTTCGATTTTCAGCCAGGAAGTAGGATAGCATCATTTAGTGGTGCAGCAGAATATGAAGAAAGTACTTGTTATCTAACTAGAGAACAAGCACAACCAGAAGGAATTGGAAACCTCATGATGGTTCCAAATAGCATTCATTTCACGGAAGTCTGTTTGACATGTGAGTATAATTTGTAGCAAAAGTTTTAGTTAACACTGTTACACGATGATTCCAGTTACTTGCAATTATAAAATTTAAAATGTACATTTATAAAAGACACTTCTATATTCTTTATTGTGTTGTCCTTCAATTATATAGACAATGGACAAAAAATACTTCACGCTTGAGCATAGGTAAACAAATTAAATATAATTTCGAGAATAACAAAACTTATTTTGGCAATGAGAAAAAAAAAACAGTGTATTCGTATAATTTTTGAATAAATTTTGTATGATAATTTGCTTAAGGAGAACAAAGAAATGAACAATAGGTAGGGTGTTCATCGACGTGAACGATATAGCGAGATTGATAATGAAATTGATTGTGTCACGCAAATGTGTTATGTCACTCCACACAATAATTCTAAACTTTGTTTGATTTTGAATAAATTTTTAATTATTTAATATTTTTACTTGAAACAGGATTTAATTAAAAATTGAATATTTATCAAATGATAATACTGTATTTGAAATGTTATAATTATATAAATTATAAAAATCAGTATCTTGATGTTTTCAGCCAACCGAATTGAACGAGAATGTCCAAATCGTCGATATGTATTCGAAAGGCATACTCGTAAAAAATTAAAGTTACCTATGGCTGACGTAAAAGAAGTTAGCACTGCCAATAGAACAGAATGTGAAAATAGGTAATGTACTGTATTCATTTTATAAATGTAAAGTAAATATGCAAACAGTTAAGAAATAATTTCTTGTGGATTATAAGTGAAATATATGTATTATTTTCAGATGTTTAAATGAATTCAATTTTGTGTGTCGTTCAGCAACATATGACGCGGCGTTACGTAGTTGTTCTCTTAGCCGTTTTACTAGAAGAACGCATCCAGAATTATTAGAAGACGATCCGAATTCCGAATATTTAGAAAATACATGCCTGAATGGTAATAATTAATTTCTAATTTTAATTATTTGAAACATTTAAAATATTTAAAAATAAAAAAAACAAAAGTTGCATAATAAAACGTTTAATGGTATATGAGACTGCATTTTAAATTTAATATTCAATTTAGCTGAACGTAGATGTGATGGATTAGCAGTATTTGTGAAAGAAGAAAACAAGCGCCTTCGAGGTCCGTTCGAAGTAGATATTTATACAAATTTAACATTAACTGAATGTCAAGCGTTATGTCTTCGAGCAGAAAAATACTTTTGCCGAAGTGTAGAATTCGATGAGCAGTCTCGTCAATGTGTTATTTCGGAAGAAGATTCGGTCTCGCAAAGAGACGATATTGGTATCAGTAGCAGTCCAAGTTATCATTTTTACGACTTGGTTTGCTTGGATAACCGTGAGTTTGCAATTGTAATTAATATATAACACTAACACAACACTATTCAACTCACACAAATACTAATTCATTTAACATTATAAAATATGTTATATTTTAAAAATTATACTAATGATTATTCATAAAAACACATGCACAATACCAAACTAATTCATCAATACAAGGGAAATAAATAATGGCTCTCGGATCTAGATAATAATTTTATCAATGCGCGATTATGAAACGTAGATCCGTCTATAGCACGAGGCTCCGAATATCCAAATAATGGGGCATCTCATCTCTTCACGGATGGACGTCGGCCAGACACTGCCTTTCAACGTTATCGAAATTCTCGTTTGAGTGGTGAATTTCATTCAGAAATAACCGGAAGGAGCTTGAGCGAATGCCTAGATGAGTGCCTTAGGCAAACGAGCTTTCAGTGCAGAAGTGCCGTTTATTCCGAACATTATCATACATGCCGCTTAAGCAGATTTAATCAAAGGGATGGACACCGGATCATTTACGATGCTGATTATGATTACTATGAAAATCTAATGCGTACGTATATTTCGTTCAATATAAAAAAATTATAAGATAATAGAAATTTTAATTGATATAATTTGTAGATCAATACATGGATAGCGGAGATAGAGATGGATATAGACCTGATCCTTTAGGGCAAGATACTAATTACGGTAGACCCTCCTTAGGCAGACCAGGTAATTTAATATCTTTTTTATATTATTATCTAAAAATTTTGTTATGTAACCGTATACTTTTCATTTAGGTTACCCAGATGATTTTGATAAAGGATTTCCACCGAAAATGGATAGATATCCAGACCGATTTTCAGACCGGTATCCTGAAAGGTACCCTGAACCTTATCCAGATCGATACCCTGACCGTTATCCATCTGCAGGTGGAAGATACCCCCCTCTCCCACCACATTTATATCCATCAGATGACGATAGATATCCCGGTCGTTATCCGCCTATGAATCGTCCATTTTCAACTGGAAGGTATCCTGCGCCAGATAGGTATCCAGTAAGAGATAGATATCCAATTAGTGATCGATATCCAGTAGGTGATGACAGATATCCCGGTAAACCAGACAGATATCCAGTAACTGGTGCTATAGGATCAAGCCCTGGAGCAAGTCGACCACCTACAGAAATAGATAGATATCCTGTAACTGGACCTCCAGGAAGGTACTCCCCAAGATATCCAACAGGAATTACTCCAGCTCGATTACCTCCAGGAGGTCCTTACCCTACTCCTGGTGATCGTTATCCAGCCGTTGATAGATATCCGATTCTAGATAATACCTTATCTCGGTATCCACCTGGCGGAGGAGGAACTCCTCCCGTTCATCCAGAACGTTATCCAGCTAATGACAGATATCCCGAAAAAGACGGGTATCCTTATTCTGACAGGTACACGGAGAATAATAAATACAAAATTGTTGAAACAAATTACACTCGACGCTCCCATTTTCAGCGAGATCGAGACCGGAAACGCTCCCATTTTCAGCGTGGCGCAATTGCGCACGTGTTTAGCGCATGTATATTTTCATTGGTTATTTCTATTCGGTTGTTTCGGTTGTAACTTGCCTTAAACTGTATACAATTATTAATGAATTAAGCAAGTTTAAATTTCCCGCCATCGATATTCAGTTATTATTGGTTAAACAGCGAACCGGATATAGCGTTTCAATAACGAAACAAATGAAACATTTCCGCTGAAAATGGGGAAGAAATTTCGCTGAAAATGGGAGCACGTTGAAAATGAGGAGCTGGAAAATGGGAGCGTCGAGTGTAATTCATATCACAATATTCCTATAATAAAAGGCAGAGCGACCCCATGAGACATTTTTAGTAGAACCTGTCAATTTTATAGGTGAAATTAATTTATCTTAAATGTTAGTATACGAGTATAATTTGATGGAATTACAACATTTGCAATATTTAATTTTCTTATATTTTTTTATATACATGTATTCTGTATATTAGTTCTTCTACAGGGAGGGCAAACTGCGTTAATATTTTTAGTACATTTCAATTGTTTTGTGCCTAATACATTACCTAACTATTTTTAGCCGCTCAACAATTTTCGCTTAACAAATTCGCAAATCGCTGAAAATCGAACCTTGCATTTTTACATTAACACTATCACAATACGCTACATCCCTAACCACGACGCTCTCGAACCTTAACAATTTTTCTTCATGTTCTAATTTCTGTGGTCTAAAGGCTGGGCTTCGCGATTGAAAATTATTTTTAAAATTATATATTTTTGAAGTGGGTCCAATCGTTTAGAAAAAAATTATTTCTGTCTTATGAAAATATGAAAACAAACTATAATACCTTTCTTTAATATGATGGAACACGTTGGCACTCACGGAATGTACGCGGACAAGCTGTTACTGCATATTTATAATTCATCTTTCAGATTTTCCCTTGTCTCTAAAATCTTTTCCTATAAAACATGAGAAAAAATATTTACAACAGAAAAGTTCGATAATATATTGGATCTTTTTGCATTTAGTCCGTAAATATACATAAAACATTGTTAAGTACTACTTGTTTTAGATTAAAAATTATAATTAAAAGTTTTTCTTATACCTTTATTGGAGGGAGTAATTTATTATGTCATTTTATGCACTGAGAGAAAACATGATAGTTGCTGCAACTAACAAAGAATAGTTCATTAGAAAATAGTTGTATTAACCGTAAAAAATAGTTGCAAATACCGGAAAACTAGTCATCACAACTTTAAAGAACAGCTGGATCGCAAATTGACTAACCTTGCTAGTTACCACGACTATTTTTTCTCTCAGTGTGATATTTTATTACAAAAATATTGATAAATTGTCTTCTGGGGTTACACATCAATTTTTTATGGGAAAATTTGTTCACTCATTTTTTGCGTATAAAATATATTGCAGCGAACTAAAAATTCTGTAGTTTGTTTTTTCGACAATTATACTATAGCTCAGTTAATATATCTAAGAGGAAAAGTTATATCAATTTCTGAACAACAGTTGAATGAACTAAAAAAATGTTAGTTGCAGTCAGAGGAAAATATAGTCCAACCAACTAAAAATTATTTAGTTGGGTTCAGTTCTTTATCTCTATTCGAATTATATTTACCATTTATTACCATCCCAGTGGGAAATGTTCTACGGGCCCGTATTGGTACAGTACTATTACCAGAGTTACCAGTACTGGTAATAGCTTGTTCCCAGTGCAGTGACACAATCGTGCCAGTAATGGAGTTATAACACTGGGCCAGTACTATTTAAACGCAACAATCTGTACTGTTTAGCTAATGGTACAATACAATTTTACTACAAAAACAGCTCCGGCAGACTATCGGCAAATAATTTTACCAGAACTGGTTTTCAGTTGGTAATTAGGGTAAACTAATTTGTCCCAGTACTGTGCCAGTATCGAAATACAAAAAACTAGTTAATATTATTTAATTAATATGCAAAAATAAATATTTTATTTAACTATTGCTATATCTTTAAAACAATATTAGTATTTTATATTTATTGTTAAATTTTATTTATAAATTATTATATATAAATTTGACACTGCTTGGAGAATTGAACTCTGTCCCTCTGAGATGAATGCCGAAAGCCGTGCTACACTGAGAGAAAAAATAGTTAAAATTTTGTAATTAAGTTTGAAAAAAATTATTATATTTTGTAGTGCAACTGGGATATACTTAGTTTAACTGAAGAAAGTAGCTTATAAGCAGATGAAATACAATAATGTCAAGAAAATACAAACTAATGTATTATGAAGTGTATATTTTCATATATTTTGAAATATCTACAACGTAAATATTTATAAATATGAGTTATCTATACAATATTTCAAATGTCCATCAATTATTAATGTAATTAAGCTAACGAAATTCTTACAATGAAATGTAGTAAAATTATTTATTGAATCATTTATTGAATTAAAAAAGTAACATAATAAAAATTGAAAATGCAATAAATTCTATCAAATTTACTTCAAAAATAAAAAATTCGAGAAATAAAATCAATCGAATTTCGCGCCATAATATAATTTAATTTTGTTGGCAATCTCTATATTCAACGGTTATGTTATTGTGTTCCAAGTGTAGCGTGAGTTGTTTTTGGCACGTATTAGTGATATTTACGGAATTGTATTCTACTGGTTTTTATTATTTAAGTTTATAATTTTATATTTTAAGAATTTTAATACTAAAACACACATCATATCCTAATAAAGTAAGTACATGAATAATAGTGAAAGGAAAAGAGCTCTTTCGAGAAATCTGTCTAAAAAGTATAAAAAAGGAGAAAAAATTTTCATTCAGGTTATTTTTTTTCATGTAATACATCTTTTATTAAAACAAAACATTCCTTTTATTCATATAATACATCTCAGTGCTTTTAAATGTAACTTTCAATAATGATTGAATAATGATTGAATATTCACTGCATTCAAATAACTTTGTTGTAAAAAAAGTTATTTAACAATTATTATTATTGACTTGTATTTCTTATCTTCGAAATCATTCACTTCAATTATCCTGATGTTTTAAACTTCAAATTCGTCATAATTTTTTAACTTTTTTCCCATTTTTTATCTTTAATAATTAATTCATTTTTTTTAAATTAATTTTGCATGTTTTTTTCAGACAATAAAAATTCTAACGCGAATGATTCATCGACAACACCGTCCACATCGTACGCTTTACCCAACACTAACGATAGTGTTAGAATTTTAGAATGGGAAGTTTCTGATTATTTTGGCGAATCTGCCAACGATACATATACTGAATATAATGATCCTAAACCGTTTCAATTCGTACCTCGTCCGTTGGAATTTGCAAATTTTGTAGAGAACAGCATTGAAGATGGCGAGAATAGTGAGGAATATTATAGCCACGATGATTATGATTTTGACGAAGATAATGACATTCCAAATAATGATATTGTATTCGACAAACGTGAAGAAATAAGAAAGTGGGCTATTGACAGCAAGATTCCTTTAGTACAATTACGCAAACTGTTATTAATTTTACGACATCGATTATTACCAGACCTTCCAAAAACCGCTCAAACGTTTTTAATAACAAACTCTGCGCGATATATTATATCTCCTATGGAAGACGGACCGCTGGTGGATCTGCAGTGGCGGACGCCGGTTCGAAAACTACATTGCCCCACTATCGGCTCGACCGTCGATAAACCATTGGCACAAGCATGGCCCGATGGTCTTCAAAAATTACTTTCAACCGTTAAACGACCGTCGACACACTCCTGGCACAGCGTCAGTTCGGTCGTTCGTCAAAGTGTCGGCAAACGAAATTCTACGTTCCTCAAACGACCGTCGACACACACCTGGCACAGTGTCAGTTCGGTCGTTCGACAAAGTGTTGGCAAACGAAAATCTACGTTCGTTATACGACCGTCGACTCACGACCGGCACAGTGTCATTCCGGCCGTTCAAGAAAAGTGTCGGCAAACGAAATTCTACGTTCCTCAAACGACCGTCGACACACGCCCGGCACAGCGTCAATCTGGCCGTTCAGTGGAAGTGACGGCAGACGAAAACATACCTCATGTAGAAAAAAACGATCGGGCCAAGCATGGCCCAAGCTTGGTGCCGTCGATCGGCATGAAACACCAAATGTGCATGGGCCGTCATCGGCTATCCATCGGGCCATTGACGTGCC
>JABFPN010001832.1:0-26019 GCA_022817305.1 Leptoteleia sp. ZL-2020 | reverse complement strand
AAACACAAAAAGGAAGGCCTGAAGTTGTTTCAATTCATATAATAGGTTAGAGTGGTGGTAATGTCAGGAGTCTCATTTTCCTCTCCTACAGCCCCGAAAGTGTGACTCCTCACAGGTTTGACTGTATGCAATAGTTGATTTCAACTTGGAAAATTAAATTTTATAATACTATATGGAACGTCATTTGCCTTTCTTTTACAGTTGGCTCGTTTTTAATCAACACCTTGGAAGATGGATAATTTAATTTAATTTTGTATCATAGAATTATTATATATGAAAATGGTTTGAATACAAATGCTGTACATAAGGATCGTACACTGTAGAGTGTCAGGTGATTTAATTATAGGGCCAGGAATGCCTGATCGACGTGACCACGTTGGAGGTAGGCGGGTCGTCCGGGCGTCACTTCTTCATATCATTCATGAGTGATCCATCCTTGTTCTTATTCGCGTCAAGATTTGACTGCTGACTGCTCGTCACACCACTGCCGTTTCCGGGGTACATCTTCTCCAAATGGTTCAGAGATTCGCTTAGGAACTTCTGTGAAGTTAAATTAAACAGTATTAATTCGATGATTACGAAGTCGATTAGGTTCGTCTATGCAAATTCAACGTTAGAAAGTTTAGAGGGATCTTTTACGAAGTTCTATTATATGAATTTTTAATCTATATCTCTGTGATCCTAGAATTCTAATTTAGATTTGTAAAGGGAACAAAAATATTTGTAATGTATCATGGAGAAGATAAATTTTTAATGAAGCTGAAGGGGTGCTCTGAATTTATTCAAAATTCATTTTATCCAGATACTCATTATATCAGAAAATCATTTTATCTAACTTGCAATTTATCGAAAATTCTTTTTATCCAAAATTTATAATATCTGCTTTGATTATAGTTAAAATCATAATGCATAAAAGTGAGTATTTAAGCAAGATGTTTATCTTATAATAAATTAACTTTATAATTAAACCAAAATGGATAAAATAACATTTGTATAATTTGATGCGTTGACAGTTAATGTTTAGACAACAGGCTCGTTTTGATGAAAAAGACGTGTAAATTGCAAGTTAGATAAAATGATTTTCTGATATAATGCAAGTCTGGATAAAATGAATTTTGGATAAATTCAAAGGTCATGTCGATACAAAACAAACTTTTATATTTAGGAAAACGTTTCATTTTTCAGTCCCACAAATTCTTAACTCAATACTAGTAGAAGATAAAGAACTGACTGTCTTTAGGTATGGAGATCTAAACGAGCGGTCAGGAAAGGTTTATTTGTGAACTCAATTTTTTATATTGATTTCCTATTTTAAAATTTACCAACAATATTTCTTCATTGTGTTAAACATAAAACTACTTTTCTTTTATTAGATCTCTTGATTTTATATTCCAATTCAATGTTGTGGATAGATAAATATTAGTATTATTTCTAGAATCTTTTTAGTTTCAATTATTGCAAATTGTTTAGATTCAGATGTATCGTCGTATAGGAATGATTTGATTTATAATATGAGATTGGTATTGACCTGTATCGCTGTGAGCGCGGCGACGATCGCGGGACTACCGAATCCATGCGAAATCAAAGAAAAGTGTGTTAGGTGTCTCTGTATACTCGGGTCTAAGATGTGCTGTGGTCGCGTGTTGCACAACGGTGACCTATCCTGATTCAGAAGATCCATCAGCTCTTTGGTGATTTGTCTGAAAAATTGAAAATAATCATTATTTATATCTGTACTTAGAAATTTGCAAAATAGGCATTTCGAAATTTCGACAAATCTCATTTCAAAATACAAAATGTAAACGAACTTTATTTGTTTTTGTACTTAAATACATAAGGGACAACTTCAAAACAAAAGCAATAACTAATGTTATTGTAAAGAAATGAATTTAAAGTCGTTCAAGTTTATTTTTCATATGTTGTCAAACAATTCTTCTTTGTTTTTAATATGAAAAACTTTTGATTCTTAGGTTCCATTGAATTGTTTATGTTTTAAATACAAATGTAGTGTACTAATACTGCTTTTAATTTGGAAAATCATTTTATTTTCAGATTCTTCGTGTATGAAATCAACCTAAAATGCACTTTACTTAATTGCGATGACTTTAAATAATAATTCGTCAACTTACTTGGTGGCGTGAAGAAGTTCTTTCCGTCTGTACGAATCCTGCGGCTCGCAATGCTGGCGGCTCAAATACTCGGCGACCTGCTTCGCTGGAAATTCTGTCTCGCAGACGTATCCAAAATCTCGCGCAAGGTGAATAGCCTCTCCTGCAATTTAAAACCATTTAATTTATTCGTTCATTATAAGAGGCACGTTTGTGATTCACGGTCACTCGTTCATTTCCATACGTGATTCTTTTTCAACTACAATGACCTTTTTTTCTTTTAATATTTACCAAATAATATAAAAAATTCCTAACTCAGGATAAATATAGGGTCTGTCAATTAAGCGGGAAATTTTGAAAGTCGTGGTTTATATGATTAACAGCAGTTTTGGGTATTTGTCCTATTTGGGGGACTAGGTGCGCGTTGGGTATTCAAATTTTGGCGGTAAATTTTCAAATTATGGAGGGAAATTTGAAATTGAGTGTTTAAATTATGTTAAACTGACAAATCGTACACTCGGATCTTCTTAGCAACGTTTCCCACACTTTCTCGGTTCTTTAAAGACCACTCGTGCGCACACCAAAGGGAATTCTTTTGACTTGTTACACGTTCAAAAATGGCTTATACGGTCATTTGCCACGACTTTTGTTTTAAACGCGCGAATATCCTTTATAATTAATTGCGAACAAAGAATTGGAAAGACACTGGCTTTCCAAAGTCATTTGCATGAAAATTGTGCGGACGTTTGTATAAAGAAAAGACAGTCCTTGGGCGGATTTTCAACACGCTGAACATTTATCATTTTATATCATTGAACTGACAAGTATTTTCCATCTTGCACCATCGTGGGATGGTCTTCCAAGCGCGAAATTCAAGTCGCATCCGTGCAAAGTTTTTCCATCGACCTTTCCACTTTTTATATTGTTTACAGTAGTTGATGAAAAAGAAAAGATGACAAGAGAAGGAACGAATAAGAGACATTTGCTTGAATATCGGTTTTTGTTCAATGCCTGAAGATCGTAAATCGCAATCAGCGTCTTCGTCAGAACTTTGAAAATATCCTTCGGGTAATTAGAACGTGTTTAATGGAAGAGTCCGACTCTTTCTGAGACCAGTTGAATAATATTAAGATTGATGTGTATTTTAACATTACATTAAATATGATTCAATTGATAGTTTTTTTCTAGTTATGAACCGTAAACAAATTTTGACCTTACATTGACTTCTTTATTTGCGAATATTTAAATTGTGTTTAGAATTAGATTATTCTAAGAAATTCTGTAAATTTAAGAAATTATTTAAATAACGAAAACTGCGTGTGGTTTGTGAACTACACAAGAGAAGTATGACTTCTTCGGGCTTCAGTATGTCTTGTAAGTTATAAATTCTTACAACAAACAACAAATGTTTAAATGGGATATGATAAATCCAATTTAATATAAATTAAACTTTAAGTTTAACATTGCATCATATTTAAAGGTTGACTCGAAGTTTGTTCCACGTGTAAATTTAGTTTTTACCTGAAAATAATTATGTTTAACTATACCTTGCATCAATTAAGCTTAGACTTAGCAACATTAGCAATATTTCCTCAGACTTAAAGGTGCAATGAGACTTAATCGACGCCCAACTTTATTTCTTATAAAGAATCGATTAAAATTAGACCATACCTTCCACCAATGACGTTAAAAGTGTGACGTTAGCAGCCTTCCTCCTCCCCGCCGGAAGGTTCAGTCCAATTTTTTCCAACTTTTCTCTGAGCAGCCGACCCCCGTTCTTGGACTTTGCCCTGCGAACAAGCGAGTACGGCAATTAGGCCATCTCAAAAATTGAATTCCGATCGAAGCTCGAATACATTATCGATGAAAAGTTGAAAGTCAAGCGGGAGTCGGTTTAATGACCAGCGGAGATATTTAGGATCATTATGCCGTACAAATATTTAGGATAGTTTCGATTCCCGCGCGCAAGTTTATTTGGAATTCTTTCGTCGGGTCAAACGCACATAAATCCAAGCCCCATTCACGGCGACCGCGTCGCGTCTCTGTCTCGCCGCTCGCCGTCTCTCTTCGTCCGTTTCATTCATACGCTCGGCCGTTCTCCTCTGGCTTTTACTCGCGACGATTTATGCCCGCCAGAATCCGTTATCGTTCGTACCTTCCTTTTCCAACATCCGATTATACACAGCAATGCAATCTTTTGTGACGACTCGAATCACATTTTCAACTTGAGATAGGGTATAAGTATCGGATCAAATGTGATGGTTGAAAAATGGATTATTGCCGAAGAGAGACCGATGCGATTGATCTTTCGTTGGAAGAGGAGGGACGAGGTGAACAAATTAATTTTTAAGATTGAGATTAAGTGAACTTGATGTGATTTACAATGTTTGGGGAAAAAATTAATGTGCTCAGGATTGAATCAGAATCAAATTAATGTGCAGAAGAAGAATCTTCGCATCTGAATTATTATAGTAAATGTCTTGACAATAGTTTGATCATTATTACCAGTACGTGCTAAAATTGGCATAAAAATTTAGTTATAAATAAATGGAGAATTAGTAAGAAGAGTTTTAGTTATAATAAATACTATTTCTTTAAGGTGAAGCATCAGACGTTTATTACTAGATTAGTGTATTTTTACTTATTCTCACAGAATAATTTAATCATACAAATTTCTTAATGATAAGCAGTTTGTTCACAATGGGAGATATTGATTTAGTGTAAAATATTCACTTTCCTTGGAAGTCGTTTTCGAAATGAAAAAAAAAAAACTATTACATGATAAAAATTCTGTTTTTATAGCAACATAGTCCCGTGTTAAAAAATGGCTTATCGTTCCAAAATTTTTAATGTTAATTAATTTAATAAGAATATATTAAGACACTCTAACTTTGTGGCTATAACACTGAATTTCACCTTAACTCTTATACAACAATTTTAATTATTTTCCGCGAAAAAAGAAAGACGAATTGGATTAATAAAAGTGATTAATTTCACGCAAAACGGGGGACAATTTGCGCATCGTTATCGGGTCGATTAAAGGCGCGTCTTTTACAGAAAAGATTGAAACGGAGAGAGGGGTTGAAAGGTTCGTCTGTTACGAATCTAACGACGCCACTAGCGAGTAATAATCGGAGATGATCGGGTTTCGAGTGCGCAATAGGGAGACGACGTTCCTGTGAATGGGGCTCGGGACGTCCCGTTCGGATGGGTTGCGCGATTGTAACGATCCTCGCGTTGATAACGGCTGAAAGTTCCTTTTACAAGACAAGACGCGGTAACGAGAAGAGCGCGCTACTTGTCACGTCCGTTTCTTCACCCTCGCCGTCCGGAATCCGCGTCGAAATCGAGCTGGATTTTGTTTTTCAATTGTCGATTTCATTCGGGTCTTTTCGGATACATCCTCTCGAATATCGATCTTTAATTAGGAAATTTTGAATTCATCTTACAGTAGGACTTGTAAGGAGACTAAATTTGAAAAGGCAATAATAGTATTTCGTTTGTTTCAAATTTTGTCATTTGAAAATTTCTTATTCGGCGCGAACTAATAAATTAGGCTGAAGAATGTTAAGAGACAATGTTACTTTAAGGTATTGTTAGGTTTAGTAAATGGGAAAAAAGGTACCTTCTTAAAACACCTCCGAGAAGACTCGCGTTCAGACACTCGGGTGGCGAAAGCCGTCGCTGGACTTCGGCCACCGTTACTTTGTACTTGCTGGTGCTACTTAGTAATGATAACCTTCCTGGGACAGAACAGAAGACATCCGAAGGTTGCGCGTTTCCACTCAACATTGCCTTTTCTCCCCGTTCCGAGGGTTTCATATCTGGAATTAAATTGTTTAGTTGAAATTAAAAGTTTCACCATTGGGGACAGTAGGAAGAGGAGGGTGGGGGGTTTGAGGGAATGGCCAATCGACATTAATTCATTACCTAAACTATTTTATTATTAAAAATGGTGGGCAAAGTGAAAAAGATACACGTACAAGCTAGCAATCACCTAAAAGTGTAAACAATCGATGTTTGTAAGCACCCCGAAGGACAAATTAACAAAAAAACAATAACAGTCTTTGTTTATGTTTTGTCTTGCGGAATTTTGTTCTTCACTCCTGTAATAATCTATCCGAATGATCGCTTTAAGGGCCAAGATGCGGAGCGAAATTTTCATCGTCTAGCGTCCTGCAAAGTTGTCTCGGTCTTTTGAATTACATTCAGGCGTAATATAATTTCCAACTCCGAGCCGGGAAGAAGGCAATATCTTCGATATGTTTTAAATCCGGCGCGGTTCCGTCCCGGGCGGCGTATTTTCGTACGCCCATAATGCATCGATAACTCGCATTATTGCACCGCCCTTCGATGGAATGTTTAATATGGGGGAGGGGAGAGGATGGGAGGGGGGGACCTGGTCAAAAGCCGCGCCGTTTCGTTATTACACGGCGGAGATAAAGCGCTGGTCAACTCGAAAACTCTTCCTACATTCATCCCGCTATCTCAGTTAGCGGCCAAATAAAGGGCGGAAGTTACGCAATTTTACAGTATACCCTCGAGACGTAATTACGTTATTTATTGCCTTTGTGTGCGTTGATCGATTTATTAAATTGTATCTTCTTCCTTGGCTCGATTATCCCATTGGTAAATTCTTGCATCAATAATTATGCTTTCGGCTTTGTCTTTACGCGCAAGAAGTTGACGAGGGTACGTTCTATTAGAGTTTCAAATGTTAATTAAATGGTTGAGTAAAGCAACATTTCTCGTTCTTGATTCATTTAAATATTTCGCATAACTTAACGGGATGTTCCAAATGTTTCTGCAGCGTTTTAAAGATGTTGAGAATTTCGATTAGGTTAATATTCACTAATTTAACTCTGGGATTGAAGAACAAAATGTTTTTAAAATAGAAAATATAAACAAACATTGTTTTTGTTTTATGTGTAATTCCATTTATGACCTCTAAAATGTGGAACATTTTATTTATTTACATAACCTTCCAATTGTATATAAACATTGTATGTTTACAAATATTTTTGTTTATAAACACTAGGTTTACAAATATTGTATGTTTATATTTTTCAATTTAAAAACGTTTCATTCTTCAGTTCCATGTTTTAACTCAGGATTTCAAGCACGTGAATATTGCATGGTAATAAAATAACACTGCGCACTTCGCCGTTTGCATCATTTACATTATTTTTTAGTCTCGATCTCGGTGCAAAACCGAGGAGTTACTTTGTTGAGTTGCAAAAAAAAAACTGTCCAATGAAGATTGTCACTGGGATGATTAATGCAGTCAGTCATCGAGCAATTTATCATGAAATGTACAATTTTTGTTTCACTGCGAAGTTTTCAACGATGAATATCGCCGAGCTTTTTTAGTACCAATACTCGGCTCGCTGGTCGGACCTTTTTCTGGCGGAGTTATGATAGCGTCGAGGAAGCAACTATAGGATAATCTGTCACTAGGCCAAGTGCGAGTATCTCGTTTCTGATGCAACGTTAAGACGGAGAAACCAGTTCGTTTAAGTCGAATGGCTTTCTCTGTTAATCATAAGCACTTATTCTTACACGTGGGAACATTGTGTCACAATTAATCGTGAATCGTGAAGGAACACAGAATGGATTGTGGTGCGTTTCCTGATATTTCGTTGAGAAATTGCGTACCGCTGGCCATTTTTCGCGAAAATATTTTACAATTGCTCTAGGCGGGATTGTGGAGCGAGCCATTTACGTGGGGAAAATTGCTCGTAATTTTTGTTTTAAATTGCGATAACATTTTTATCGCAAATTAAGACAAAGTGGACTGGTTTTATTTTACTGGATTGGAATTTTTTATGGGATTTGAGTATAAAGAATAAGATTGTTTAACTTTTTAATCTGATGGTTATTTGAAATCTTGTCTTTATGCCATATATACTGTATGATTCGAAAGGTCTTAGGGCGCTGTTATCTAATTTGAAACAAAATTTGAAATATTCGTTTGTTGTTCTATCGCTTCTGCCTCGACCGACGCTTCTGCGGTACCCTCACATGATTATTCTGAATGAAATGACACTATATATATCTCACAGATGGCGCGCGTAAATTGTTAGGATAAACTCAATCACCCTTTCCATGGGATATATCAACAATTATTTCAAATGAAATCAATGAAGGGTTTATTATTTTTAATAAATATTAATAAATAGGCGGAAAACGTTAAAATTAAGTATATCAATTTAAAAATTAGTATAATAATGTTAGTCACACTATTAGTTACAATCATAATTAAGTACAACTACAAGTAAGTTATAATTGTATATAATTATAATTATAATTTAAAATTTTTTTATTTTTTCAGGTAAGTGAAAACGTTTATGCTGAACATTGTCTACAATCGTCTTACAAGGTAAATTTACTTCATAACTTTATTTTGACACGAATTCGAAGCAACGTTTATAGAATTGCATTGAATTTTAATTTTGAATTAAATTAAATGATTATAAAATTTCAGATAATATAATAATTTTATCATACTTTTATTTATCATAATTATATGTCTTATTTTAATATATCATTATTTATTATGTTAGCATCATAATTTTATCACATATAATAATATAATAATATCATATAAACTTTCAATATAAATTCAATGTGTTGTATAAACGTTTTTCTTTCAATTCAAAATGATTATTCTTTCGAGACTCAAACGTCGTCGAAACAAGATAAATTAAAATAAATCTTCGTATATCTTTTACCGTCGTAAAAGGAAGCCAATCTGAAATTATCGCAAAGCTGAACAACGTGCGAGAATGACTCCCGAAGGTCACTTCTTCGCCCTTACCATCACTAGGTGTCTTTTTCCGATGGACCAAAAAGTAAAAAAAAAAAGAAACCGAGACGCGACGTACCATTGCGTTGGTCCGATCGCAAGCGGAAGTTGCGACGATTCGCGTTTTAATGCGCTCGGATCACGACACCGCTTTTTATTTTGCGCTCGACAAAAGCCAAGACGCGAAAGAGGAAACGCGACCTTTCCAAATTACCCCGATCATTATAATAAATTGTGGCTCATTTTCTTAGAACGGGCAGCGGGGTCCGGAATGACAAAGGCCACTTTTTGCCCGGACTTTTGCCCGCTGCGAATGTTGGTCCGAGTGTTTAATCTTGTTTTTATTTCGCATTGCCACGGAGCGTTCTTCCCCCCACCCTCTCCCCCACCTCTTTCTTTCCTCCATTCCCTCGTTTTCAATCACTGAATCACTTTCGAAGGTCATTATCCAAATTGTGAACGCGGCGCCTCGCGTCGGGCGAGACAAGGACGGGAGAACGGGAGCAGCCGATCGAGATAAAATTGCTCGGTTCTAACTCCCGGTCTCGTGAAAGATGCTCGATAATGACGATTCAAGACCGGTAATCATGGCCGTACCGCGAAGAATCAACTCGGAGCTTGGTAGCGCATCAATGAATTAATTCCAGGAGCTGCGGCCCCGCCGACGCCCCTTGATCCCGCAACCCATTAAGCGATTAAGCAGCCCTCCCTCGTGGTAATATTTATCATTTTTCGGTTTAATTAGTTAAGTGATTCGAGCGAATTATTATTTTACCCCTGAAAGATCCCGAAAATTGTGGTAACTTCTTAAAGAATTCCGTGGTAAAATGTAAAAATCATTTCCAAAATGTTTGCAAAAGTTTGGAAAAAACTTTGACATCAGTTCTTTATTCATAATATTATATAGAATATATTAGTTTTCAAATGTATAATGTATTTGTATTTTATAAAGTGGGTAAAAACTGATAATTGCGCACAATTTTGTGCAATTCTGCCTACTGGTTCTCTCTAGGCACCGGACGGTGTTTTTGTCAGGTAAAATACACTAAAGAATCACCTTAAGCCTCGCCTTTCTTGTTTGCATACTAAAATCTGACGAAGACGAATATACTGTTAAGTGGTGGAGTAGAGTAGTGGTAAAACGCGTGAGAGGTGAATAGTGACCAGTGACTGGTGACCCGTGACTAGTGACCGATGACTGATAACTAGTAACTGGTGAATAGTGACTGGTTATTAGTTTCTGGTGACTGGCAACTATTGACTGGTGGGTGATAACTAGTGATCGGTGACCAGTGACTGGTGAGTGATAACCAGTGATCGCTGACCAGTGACTGGTAAGTGATAACCAGTGATCGCTGACCAGTGACTGGTAAGTGATAACCAGTGATCGCTGACCAGTGACTGGTAAGTGATAACTAGGGATCGGTGACCAGTGACTGGTGAGTGATAACTAGTGATCGGTGACCAGTGACTGGTGAGTGATAACTAGTAATCGGTGACCAGTGACTGGTGAGTGTTAGCTAGGGATTGGTGACCACCGACTGGTTCTATTCCTTAATAGCGACTCTTATTTTATTAATATTTGTTTAAAATACTTTAAGGATGTACTGTAAATACCTATATATTTCCAAATATAGTAGCAACAATTACTACTCTCTTAATAAATTGATTCGATTACCCCCCCCCCTCCCCGTTTCGTCCTTGCAATCGGAAATAATCAAAGACAAGTCGAGTGGCCAAGTTGATTCGTGCAAACATACACACACACACATATATATATATATATGTATATATATGAATGAAGGTATGGTTATGTACACGTTAAAAACTTTTATACATGGTCGATATATAGTAATAATTCCATGTATGAAGTTCCTGAAACACACTTCATTTTTACTATTTTTACTAGGGATATCAACAATGTATTAATATTTTCATATTTTACTTTTTTTGTCAATTATTAAAACTAATTGATACACTGAGAAAAATAATATGGTAATCCTGGACTCTATGTGTTTCTGTATAAAATAATGATCGGTAATGTAACAAGAGGTACTAGAGCTCTGATAATTAGTACTTGAAAAAGTGATACCGTTTACCAGACTGTCTGGCAAAGTTCTTAAAATTGGAGCATAGAGTCTCAGAATGCCAGAAAGTATAGTAACTCTTATTATTTTATTTTTCTCAGTGTAACACGTCCACGGATACTATTATTATAACTTAAAAGCTGCTCAAATGTCATACTTTTTATCCTGGAATAAACTTCAATATTACTTCATATAATTTAATTCGATAATACGCGTCGAAATAAATAATTAATTCAATCAAAATAGTAAAACAAAAAAAGGTGACATGCTATTTCATGGAAAACTTAACTGACTTTGTCAATCGTTGATTGGATAATTTTTTGTCGCAGTAAAACCAAGTCTCATTTAAGTAATAACATTATTAACAAAAACTTGGTTGTCTACTATAAATAATATTGCTCTAATTTTATTTATAAGTTTCTCTTACATTGAATAATTATTATATTCAGGTGCAACATCACTGTCATATTCAAGTACTTTATCTGTTTCCCCGCAATGCTCACCAGAATAATATTACCCTCATTATATTAAATACAATTTAAGTTTCATTTAATCCAACTTTCAATGTTCACGTAGGTTTTCATGTAGAATTCGAGTTTGCCATAAAAAATAGGGGTACTCATTTGAGATTTCCAAGTTGCCCCCCCCCCCTTAAACCCCCACCCTGGATGATCATTTCTCAATAGGAAATGTTCTACAGGCCCAGTACTGGTACAATACTATTACCAGAATTACCAATACTAGTACAATACTGTTACCAAAGTTACCAGTTCTGGTACAGTACTGTTACCAGAGTTACCAATCCTAGTAAAGTAGTTTACCAGTACAGTGACGGAATGGTGGCAGTAATGGAGTGATAACACTGGGCCAGTACCCTATAACTAAACGTATCAGTTGTATAGCTATACCCCACCAGTAATCATCCAACGTTGGTCTTGCATTGAACAATTTTTTTAAATCATCAGTACTGCTTCAAGTCTGGATCAACTATGGCGTTGATATTTTGCCTGACATGTCTTACATCTGGTTATCTTCTGTTTTTCTTAATAACCAAGCTCAAACCAGTACCGTCCCTATCTCTTTACCAAAGTCTGGCTAACAGTACTGGGCCAGAATCGGCCCCGTAGGTCGACTCTAACAATTTCCCGTAGGGTTTTTAACTAAGCAAATTGTTTCTTCAATGAATCACCCTGTATACTACAGAGTTCTAAAGACATTTCATTCTTCGCTTCCATCTTCTATAATCGTTATGAAAAATGACAATTTGTATAATCTTCCCTTTTTCCGTGCGCAATAAATTAAATTGGGCCCCCGGGAAAATACATTACCCCGGTATCGAACCAGGATTACGATAATGATCATTACAAGCATTTTGACCGGGCGGCAACTTTAAACATTAAACCACCCCACGACCGGAACGTTAAGCTCCCCGGTCAAGTTTCAACAAAGTTGGCCCATTGGGAAGCGATTCGCGTCCAAGTAATGAAGTCGATGGAATCGCGGGGTGCGTCTGTCAGTGAAAAAAGAGCGGCTAGTTTGAAGCGCTCACTCCGAGGGCACTTTCCTCCCCCTCCCCCCAGCCCCCATCCCTTCCGGGATACTTCCATTCGCGGCAAACGTCACGCACTTTCCGCCAAAACGGACAAAGCGCGGCCTGGCACAAAACGGTACCCGGCGCAACAAACCAGTCCAGCAGTTGGAATCAATATTTGATAAAGTCTCGACGAAAGCGAGACGCGACCCCCTGACCAACCCCGCCACGACCCTTATAATGTATGAACGGATCGAAAATCGATGACTCTTATTGGCGCGATATTGGCACGAAGCGCAGCCGAGAAGGCGGCCATCCATCATTCGCCGGCGCGAGATTATTTCCAAGAATCGAGGGCGCCACCCGGGCTTTGATTCGAGCCAATTGGCTTGTTACGATTGCGCCGGGCCGTTGACGACGCGAAACGACGTTACAATGGATGCGAAGCGGCGGTTCGGCGGCCAATCGGGCGCGACGGCAAAAATGAATTTAATTAAACTAAATGGCGCCCGGGCGTCGTCAGCTGTTTAGTATTAAATTTCGCGAAATCCGATTTGCAAGGAGAGGTACGGTTCCGGCTTGGGGACGAGAGTGACGAGAGCGATGCCAATGCTAATATTTCATTTTTCAATCCGGAAAATTTGCGACGTGAGGAAAAAAAGAATAATACTTTGTAGGGATGGAATTCGTTCGACGAGATTTATAAGAAAAGGTTGAGGCGCGACGTTGCCTTAGTTGAAATGAGATCGGGCATGCCTTGTCATATGTAGGGACTCAATGTGGTTGAAACGTGGAATACCTGAACTACTAGGTTTCCTGATTTGAGCCCTATAAGGGACCAACCAGATACACTGAATTTGAAGAGGTAATATGGCATCCAAAGTTGGCCCAAGCAAGGTTAACTAATTGGAATACTGGTACAGAACGTAACGCTCGGCATCGGTCAGGCATCCATCAGGTTTCCATTTCTGATTAGTACAAAAAATGGTTACTGATCAGGGCCTTATAAGATATTCCAAATTTAGCCATAATGGTATCAATGAGGAAACCATTTCAGGACCAAATCAGGATAACAGAGTTTTATGATTGAAATGGGTTCTGATTAGTTGAATGTTAGGAGCGTCGCGGTAGCCTAATGGTCAAGGTGTTAGGGCACTTCCATAGGTGCGGTGTTCCATTCTCAACGACGGCGAATGCTAATTATTAGAATATAAAAAAAAGGGTGTTCTCAGTTTACCAAGAATGTCAGTAATTTTTATTAATCTTTCCTCTCCTTGTGGATAACAAATAAGGTTCCTTTTGAGCCCTGATTTGGTTCTAATTTGGTTCCTCATTGTGTCCCTTATACATACCGAGCATTATGAACTGATACGGCGCCCTAAATTTGGTACCAAATCAATTCCTAGTTTGGAAACGTGGAAAATGAATCTAGTTCCACGCTAGATCTCTACTGGGGACACGATAAAATAAAAGTGTGGCAAGTTTTTATGTATGATAAAGGGAATGTTTACAAGTTATAAGAATTTTGGATAAAATGATCTTCTCATATAATATACGTCCGGATTAAATGAATCTCGGAGAAATTCAGCGCACCCCGGAGAATTCAGTAACAGAAGAAGATAATTGTCGTTAAATGCAGTGGATGAAATGATTGGACGAGGGTTTCGTAGAAGAGACACAACGTCGCGGCGAATCCAACTAAAATGAAATAAAAGTTTTCGA
Organism: Leptoteleia sp. ZL-2020; assembly: GCA_022817305.1. Classification (NCBI taxonomy): domain Eukaryota; kingdom Metazoa; phylum Arthropoda; class Insecta; order Hymenoptera; family Scelionidae; genus Leptoteleia; species Leptoteleia sp. ZL-2020. The sequence goes on along the minus strand of JABFPN010001832.1, from coordinate 11,766 downwards.
TTTTGTATAAGATGGCACGACATACCATTTCCTTATTCGCGGAATAATTCGATACCAAAATGACGGGATGAATTGAAATTTTTTTGTCGAAAAGGACGAGCTTTTTGCGCGTCGCCGCGCGAATTCTTTTGTGCGGTTTAATGCATTTTCAAGTAGACGCGTTTCTCCGCCGATAAAATGTGTCAATTGGTCCCGGGCGAGTAAAAATGAATGTTTGGCCGGAATTAACGTCGTACTTATGTTTGGATTCTTCAAAAGTTTGCGCTCCGCGCGGAGATTTGTCGGAATAGTTGGGATTGCGGAACGCGCGGAAGAAGCGCGTTTAAGTATGCCGCTCAGGTCGGCCAACAAGCTGGCCCGCTCGCCATTGGCTTCGCCAAACTTGACGGCCCTCCCGCCCAACACTGAGTCGTACGAATTCCTACCTGGACATTGTCCACAAGTCAAAATACGATTTTGTAATGGATCCAAAATCAGTTAACCAATCGTTCTGTTCGCTTTATTGTGCGTTATGGTTACACAACTTTGGACCTACTGAAAATCCAACCTTGGTTATCTAAACGGAAACAAATAAATGCCTCATATTGAAATTATTATTATCAAACAATTTGGTATCCCAATGATATCCTGGGAAAAATATCTGGAATGATCTGGAGAACGCTTGGAAATAAGCTGGTCCAGGAATGTTTCCCAAAATATATTCAAACCAACTGTAATCTCGAAGATAATTAGATAATAATTGAGGAATATCTGAATAGCACCTGGTTGAAATATCTATGTAAAATCTAAACTTTATCTGAAACACGTGGACCAAATGTTATCGAATTATTTGTGAGATTATAGTTCATCTGGATATATTCTGGGAAACGCTCCTAGGCCAGCTTATTTCCAGACATTCCCCAAATCATTCCCAGATACTTTATCTAAATTATTTCCAGACAACATCCAGATGACTATTGAAATGATATTGATATGATTTTGAGACTTTGGTTGATTTGATATCGACTCAACATCGCGAAAATGTTGAATCAATATCGAATCCATGTGCGAGTGTCCGCTTAGGTGATATCACTTCTTTAGGTACTTGGGAAAAAAGTCTCTCGTATTTGATGTAAATAAGTCGGAATATTTGGTAACATGTACCGCAAATTTAATTACAGCATTGTCAGCCAATTATATCTAATAGTTTGGTATTTATTTAGCTAACAACAGTTATAGATATTGAAATTTGGTAAATTGAGCCCAATTATGCTCGATGTCAATCAATTACCTAAAAATTCGCTAATATCCATCCAACTCTTTTCCTTTTTTTTACAATTATATCCAATTCAAAAAAGTTATTTCAATTGAAATATGACGTAACTTTGAAATGAAACATATTTTTATATGTCAAATATATTCAAGAAATGTTGACGACAATTTGAAAATTCTTATTATCAAGAATTCAATGTTATTTCATATTAACTGTAAATTGAACGTTTTATTAAATTGTAACAACATTTACGTAGCACGTTAGGAAACACAATACATGTAATACAAAATTTGAATTATTCATCTTTGTCGCCATTCATTACAACATAGTCAAAATCGAAAATGCAAATTCTAAACAAACCGAATCACTTCACCAATAGAACACAATCAAGAATGGTACCCTCGCGGTCTAAGCTAACGGAATTTATGGAGGAGAAATATTTTAAACAACTTTTTTTTTTCATTTCCCCATTCATCCGAGTGTTTAGGAAATCATGAGCGTGTAAAGTTTTTCGTTACATTGTTCTGTCTGCATTAATATGTGCAGTCAAAATCATGAATAAATACAAGTGCTGTATCAAGACTGAGCAAGATTTACATATAATAAAGGTTACTTAATAAGCAAGTGTGAATTATTCAGATAAAGAGTTAATCAAACAAAGATTTACATTTGTCTTTAAAAATGAACATTTTATCCTTTTTTTCTATTTCAATTCAACAATAAGTTTCAATTCAACTTATTGTTGAATTGAAATGTTAAAAGAAACTTGAATATTCTTTTTTTGAAATTCAAGTATGATAATAATATTCATATGACTTTTAAATTTTACTATTATTAACAGTAGAAATAATTACTTTTCCAATATATCCTCAAATTGATACAAAAAATAGTAATTTTTGATATATCTTTTTTCTCAGTGTAAACAAGGGTTACTTGGAAAAAAATCAAAACAATAACAAACCTTGTTATTGTTTTCCTGTTATTTCGACCTTTTGTTTGTTATCAAACAATATTTGTTTACGCTTTTTAACTGAAAAAACGTTTCGTCCTTCAATCGTATACAACATTTAATGATTTTAATAACGGTGCCGATGGTATCTAATGTTGAAAATATTCTATCCTAAGGCATTATCCCCGAAACCAATTTACTCCACATACTTGAAAAATTGCCTTTAAATTCAAAACTCCCTTCGCTGAACTCGTAACCCCCTAACTACTGATATAAAATCAAATTAACCGTCGCGGATAATCGGCTGAAAACAAACAGCAAGAGTCTCGAAATCAAGGTCGCCCCGCTACAAAATAGGTTAGTTAGGTGTTCATCAAAGCAGCATAAAAAGACCTAAAAGTAACGGCGGAGAAATACATAAAATTATTATCACAAGCCATTTGAAATTCCTCCTAAATTTTATTAACTTATTAAACTACAATACTTTTGTTTCAAATTACGGAGCACTTTTTCTCTCGGGAAATTTGATACATAAACATTCCTATATAATGACGTTTTATGTATTTCGCTGTAAAATACTTTTATTTCAAATGTGTTTCAGTAATTTAAAGCTTTTATATATTACATTTTATATGTTTGCTTTGCCAACGTTGATATCGAATTAAAAAAGAACAAAAAAACAAAAAAAAGAAAAGTGTCGACCTCTAAAGTAAATGTATTTAAACTCGTTCATTAGTTTATTATTATATTAAACGAATTCTCCCCAATCGTGTATTATTCATTAAATAGGTATCCTTTGCAATTAAATATTTCGTTACAGCCGCATTCCTTTTTTATTATTAATATTGCCATGCTTATATTTCACATTTAATAATGTGAAAAGGAATAACGGGAATAATTCCATTCAACGCTGCTTCATAAATGTTGTACAATGTATTTTATATAATAACGTATATAAAGACGGCATTTAAAAACAAACCGCGGTAAATTTTTATGATAAGAAGACCTTCTTGCGGCATTATTCGTATTTTGCTCGTAAATAACAACCATTAAAAAAAAAAAAAGAAAAAGTAACCGTAATCCAGTTTATACTAGTTAAGTACTTAAAATGTTTTTCAATGAAAACCCGAAGTAGAAACAATTGAACACGATTTGCAGTGGTAAATAAGGCTTCGGAAATTAACAACCGATTACTCCTTATTATTTATAAGTAATGATTGTTCATTTTTATTTTATTAATTCCCGCTACATACAAACTTCGTTTGATTTATTACCCCAGTAGAAATAGGGGTCCAATGAGGTTGAAACGTGGAATACCTGAACTACTAGGTTTCCTGATTTGAGCCCTATAAGGAACTAACCAGGTACACTGAATTTGAAGAAGTAATATGGCGTCCAAAGTTGGCCCAAACAAGGTTAACTAATTAGGCACCGGTACAGAACGTAACGCTCGGCATTGGTCAGGCACTCATCAGGTTTCCACTTTTGGTTAGTACAAAAAATGCTTACTGATCAGGGCCTTATAAGATATTCCAAATTTAGCCATAATGGTATCAATGAGGAAACCATTTCAGGACCAAATCAGGATAACAGAGTTAAAGCCATTTATGATAGAAATGGGCTCTGATTAGTTGAATGTTAGGAGCGTCGCGGTAGCCTAATGGTCAAGGTGTTAGGACACTTCAATAGGTGCAGTGTTCGATTCGAATAAAAATAGACACGTTCTGTGAATGCCAGTTATTAAAATATAAAAGAAAAGGTGTTCTCAGTTTACCAAGAATGCCAGTAATTTTTATTAATCTTTCCTCTCCGTATGGATAACAAATAAGGTCCCTCTTAGGCCCCGATTTGGTTCCAATTTGGTTCCTCATTGGGCCCCTTATATATACCTAGCGTTACGAACTGATACGGTGCCCTATTTGATACCAAATCAATTCCTAATTTGGAAACATGGAAAACGAATCAGGGCCACATCTAGTTCCAAGCTAGAATTCTACTTGGATAGATTCCTTGGGACATTTTTTCCCCTTGCAAACGCCACAAGTTTTGTTTCGGCTTATAGCAACTGAATATGTATGCGATATGGCAATCGTGCCGAGGAGGATCGCGAGGACGATGTCGAAATGATGAGAATATTGGTAGGAATTGCCGTGAAAGACGGCGAGGCGAAAGATAATGGCCCCTCGGCGGAAAGATGGATGAGGGAGAAGGAACGAGAGCGGGGCTTGATAGGCGCGCAGATAAAAACGCAAAAAGATCGGTCCGGGGACTAACAAGGGATTCCACCAGCCCAGGTAGACCAATTTGTGGCAAAGCCATCATTGTGCCCTTCGACAGCGGCCACGGCCACGGCCAATCAATTTCATTTTTTTACACGTTTCTTTAAGCATTTTTTCCCCCCACTGACTTCCCTATCACACAAATCAGACTTATGCTCGACTTTTCTTTTTTTTTTTAATTTCTTTCATTTTTTTCGTGTACTCTTTTTCCCCCCTCCACTTCCTTCCTTCTTTCTTTCTTTCTTTCTTTTGGCTCACTCGTTTTCTTTTCACAGTCACGGACGCCATTTCAGAAATTGGTTGCAAACTTCAACCGCCTTATTACCAGTCGTTTACGGCGATTTGCCGCGTTATGAGAATCGCGTGATAATCCCTGCGATTCGTCGATCGCGTATTGAGGTAAAAAAAAGAAGAAGAGAGAGAGAGAGAGAGGGGAAAAAAGAAAAGGGCTCGCTTACCAGCGCGAGGTCTTGCGGTTAAGGAGAAACGCCAAGATTCGCGCTATTATTTGAATTCGATTTTGGTGGGATTATACCAGATCGTAATGTGGCGATGGATTTGCTATTGCATTACGCAGTCAGGGCGGAGTTTGCGCCAAAATTACGCCGACGTTAAAATCTTTATAACCCGTGTAATATAACTTTTCAGCGCCGCCGAAACACCAGAGCTTGGCACTGCTGCTCGCCCATCCGCTTGACTATACATAAAACTTATCTCGTAAATCTACGGCCCGATTATTATTCCTTCTTCCTTGGTTTTTATTCGGCAAAATGTGCAATTACACGGCACAATTAGGAATTAATTAACGCTACATCGCGATCTCCGATATCTCCCTAATTGGGATTAGCAGGTGCAATCATTCGCAGATCTCGAACGGAATTAAGTCGAGAAAGATGGGCAAATTTATAGTGGGATCATCCTCGATTCCTTTAAATATCTATTCAATTCCAACGAAAACGAATAGTTTTAATAAGGGAACGACGTCGAGTTATTTTACTTGGAGACTGGAGCCCGATCGTTGCCGTTCGTGAAAAATATTATGTTTTAAAATAGGCGAAGGCGCGTTGAAGAATCTGTCCATCCGGCAAATTATTAATCACACGGAAAAAAGATATGAAGTGTACTACTAAATTTCTATTTAAGTTAGATATATTGTTTGGCTATTATTGGGATAAGTAGAAATTATAATTATCATAGCCAAACAAATTGATGATATCCAAGTAGTTTTCGTTGATATATTGAGGTTATGTTGAGTCCCCATAAGATAAGTGTATGGTTGAATCAGCCATACAGTTTATGTAACGTTTAAATATTCATTTTAGTCCATTTAATATCTAGTTCCTTCTGCAAATAGAATAAATTCTTACTAAATTAGTTAAAATTTGCTAGATAAACTCATTTACCTACCAAAGCAAATACTTTTTTCCGTATGAAAAAGACTGGAAAAATTGCTAAAATTGGGACTTTTCAGAAATTTTCAGCAAATTATCAGCAGTCGTAGAATTTATCCTACAAACATCAGAATACTATTACGATTACTTTCTACTAAACATTATTTAAATTCTACTATTTATTATGACATCTTTTTTCCCATTTATACAAAAAAAAATCCATTCTTTCGCAGGAAAAAATTAATAAACCGTCAACATGCAAAGTAAATAAACTTTGGCTTTGATTTAATTCCACTTTTATGTCCCTTCGAACGTCAACCAACTTTATTTTCCTTCTTTTTTTCTGTTTATAAATCCTTGCCAACGTTTATAAACGGCGTTTGTTTGCCATCTACGTTATAAATATTTTATTTTTGAATTCTATATCCTCAGCGACGTAACGTGTTAACAATTTCGCGCGACAATTGCATGCGAACGTCACCACGTTGGGTCAGTAAGTCCAATTTAATTACAAAACGATGTGTTTTTCATTTCAAGTGACATTTCGAATGAAACATTTTTAGACAATTCCGCGAGAGCTTTTCTGATTGCATTTGGCTTATTTTCGTGCGACGCCACGGCGAACTAAAAGAGAAAGCGGAAATCGTAATATTTAACCGCGCGCAAAAAAAAAAGAAAAAAAAGTAAAAGTGTTTCTTTTGTCGAAATCAATTTGGCCATCGGGCGGCGCGCGCCTTTGTTGTTTACCCCGCGCGCTCGCGGCAAAGTAAATTAACTCGCCGATACGAGCTCGCCCCTCGCCGTGATAATATTTTCGTCGAATTGTCGAGAAATATTGAGAAAACCGGCGACGAGCGGCCGCCAAGTTATGACTTCCCTTTGTTTTATTTCCAATGAATCGGCGCTGACCAACACTTTAAATGCTTTTCAGGATTTCTGCATTATGTACCGAACGAATCTAAATTTCAATTGTCTCCAGTTTAATTCGATTCAATTTATAAGCACGCAAATGTGTACGGCGAAAATTCCGACTTAATTACTTGATTGATTGATTCATTCAATAAAAAAAAATAAATAAATAAGAGGAAGTGAATCGGAGATATTTATATTCATAATGGAACTAAAAAACGAAACGTTTTTAAAATTGAATACTTAAAAAACCTATGTTTATAAATATTTGTAAGGTCAAATTAATGATAAACAATAATAATATTGTTTGTTCACATCCAAAGGACATAAGAAGGTATGTAAATACAAAACAAAAGCAAAGTTTGTTTACATTTCTCTTTTTGAAAACGTTTCATTTTTCAGTATCATATATTCCTATATATTTGCGAGGATTGTAAGAAATTTAATTAAAAAATACAAGAGGAATTAATGAACAAAAAGAATGCTTTTGTTTGTTCAGTTCAAACTTCCCTACACTGAGAGAAATATAGAAAAATTCTAGTAATCTCTAGTAAACGAACCATATTGAGAAGATTTTCATTTTCTTTTTTTTTTTTTGCAAAGTTTAGATTAACTTTACCGTAGTTATAATAGAGAACAATTTAACATTGAACAGATTGAACAATTTTTTAATTAATTTTAAATTGTTCTCCATTCTAACTATGGTAAAAATTCATCCAAACTTTGAAAAAAAATCTGCTCAATATGGTTGGTTTACTAGAGATTATTGGAATTTTTCCATAATATTTCTCTCAGTGTAAAAACGAAACATATATGGACCATATATAGTCCACATATGATTTAACAATTTCATATAAGGAAATAAAAACATTCGTATATGGACATATATATTTTTCTTTAATCCCATATATGGCCATACATGATCAATACTAAAATTTTCGAATATTTGCTTAATCGACCCGTTTTATTCAAACAATTGTTATTCGAACAATTGAATTCGAACAATTGTTCATTCGCACAACTATTAATTCAATCAATTGTTAATTCGAACAAATGACCGGATTCCCCTCTCCCTCCCTCAACCGAGGGTACCGAAATAAAAATATTTATTTCCGAGTGGAGTACCGCGTTTATTTTTTAAGACAAATCAATAATGCATGTAAAATACAATCTAAATGCCGAAACACTGAATAATTCAAGGTACAAGCGCAAGATGTTTAGTTGAATTGTCCACAAATTTGTTGCTGATAGAGGATAAATTTGTTCCAGAAACGTCGGTTCGTTCTTGATTAACGTCATGTTCGTTGGTGATGGAACTGCAAACATTTTGGCTGTCTGCCACAAATCTGTTGCTGGTCAAGCGAGGGATTACTCCGAATTAATTATAATCTCGTAATCATCGAGTAAAATTATACTGTCCCTAATACGCGATAAATCCGTAATTTTTCTTGTGGCCTCTAATTTGCCAAATTATACCTCACGAATATTCATAATATTTATATCAATTTAAAATGGAACTAAAGAATAGAACGTTTTTTTTTTAATATTGTTTGTATACAAAAGTAGTGTTTGTAAATATCCGCAAGGTCAAATTAATGAAATAAAAACAATAATATTGTTTATTTACATCCGAAGGACATAAAAATGTATGTAAACATAAAACAAAAACAAAGTTGGTTTACATTTTGTTCCTCGAAAACGTTTCATTTTTCAGCCCTATAAATTTCAAGCACTTAATTACTTGCGATTGAGATAGAAAATAAAAAAGTAAGTTTAAATTCGTTAATTACTTTAGCGCGCGCATTTGATTTCGACGCGCGTCCGCAATTTGTAATAAACTCGGCAATGTGTGGGGCGCAACAATCCGAAGCATTTATAAAATAAAGTAAACTTTGATTTAGAAGCGGGGAAAAAAATACGCGGCAAGGCGAGTATTGAAATTCCTGCGAGGTCCGTTTGATTGACAAAGCGAAATATTTCCTCCGTCGTGCAAACACGAGTCCGACCACCAAAACGGCTTTGGAGAACACGTATGATGAGGTAAATAAACCTTCGGATTAAGAAGTACAACATTTGCGAAAGGGTATTTGTACACCTTCCGCATTTGCCTCGGATGTATTACTTTGCGCGCGCAAACACTGCGAACAAACGTGGAGAGTAAGTAAATTCAACGTCGCCGATAAAAGAAATTGCCTTTTTTTCTCCCCTTCCCCACCCAATTCCGCGTCGACGTTATGGAAATCAATTTGTCTTGCTTGAAAGTTGACCTAAGAGCGTCTTAAATCGATCCGAATAAATCGTCTTAGTTAAGATTAGTTGTTGGTAATTAAAGATTCGTCTTAACGACCAATTGTTCCCTAGTAAAAATGAAACATACATGGTCCATATATGTTATAACAATTTACTTAATAAAGAAATAAAAAATACATATCTGACATATATGTTTATCTTTAATATATATATACATATGTGCATATATGGTCGACATATGCCAATAATTGATGGAACTGAAGAATGAAACGTTTTTAAATTTAAATGTATAAATAAACAATGTTGGAAAAATATTAGAAAGGTCAAATAAATAAAACAAAAACAATAATTGTTTGTTTACATACAAAGGACATAAAAATGGATGTAAATATAAAACAAAAACAATCTTTGTTCACAGATTACTATTGAAAACACTTCATTTTTCAGTCTTATCAATAATTGATATCATATTTTAGCCATATATACTTCGAATAATTAGCTACTTTCCTAGGTAGGTTCCTAGGTAGTTATAGGATGTTGCCTAGTTTCCTAACTAGGATCCTACATAGGAATTTGGCATCGGAAATCAGCTAGTTTCCTAGATAGGTTCCTAGGTAGTTATAGGATCTTATCTAGTTTCCTAGCTGGAGTCCTAGGTCGAAAACGAGTTGATCTCTGATCCTAAATTCCGACCTAGGACCCCAGCTAGAGAGCTAGGGAAGATCCTATAACTACCTAGGAACCTACCCAGGAAACTAGCTGAATTCCGGTGCCAAATTCCTTTGTAAGATCCCAGGTAGTTATAGGATCTTGCCTAGTTTCCTAGCTGGGGTCTTAGGTCGAAAACTAGTTAATCACTGATTTTAAATTACGACCTAGGACCCCAGCTAGGAAACTAAACAAGACCCTATAACTACCTAGGAAACAACCTAGGAAACTAGCTGATTTTCGGTGCCAATTTCCCATGTAGGACCCAGCTAGATTTCTTTAACAGGAGTAGAAAATGTTATAGTCCTCGGTGGTGTTTGCTGTTGATGAAAATTTGATCGGCTCCGGGGGCCGCTGCAATTTTTGTGCCACGTTAATAAATGCACGGCATTGCTGAAAGAGCCGTGTTTACGTCGAAGCGCACTTAATCATATCTGACAATGTCAAATTAAGTATGAATGATCAAACAACGTCGCATACGATCGTACACGTTCGTGGTTGAAAAACCGCATATTACCATACGTGCTCATTTGCGGCCATGAATTATCCCGTTCGAAATAGCACGGGTATCGTTTTCCAATGGTTACAAAACGTGGCGAAGCTTTCACGTGTTCGATGTTCAAAGTTGATCGAGAAACGGCAATTTATATGACAGGTTTATTGCAGTCAATTTTGAAACATGAACATTTCAACTTGACGCTAACGCGATGAAGGGGCAATGCTTTTTTTTTTAATTTTTTTCTTCTCCCGCAAAATTATGTTGACATTAATATCAATTATTTTACATCACCCCGCGTTTAAATTAATATATTCAATTTTGTTGACAATTTGTAGTATAAAAACGTTTCATTTATATCAGTTACAGTTCGATTCCAAATATTATGGTTCCTCGCAACTTACTTCCCGGTTCATTGTTACCTTTTCCCTTTTTATCCCAACGATTAGACGAGAGTGAATTTATATTTCTCAACGTCTGATTTCGGAATAAAGTTGTTTATTTTGATACAATAAAGTGAATTATAGGGAATTTTTGTCGAAAAACCGGAGAAGAACTGGTAGGGGGAATTGAGTTTGTTGGTTTTGCGGCGAAGGATGGTCACTGATCCGTTTACGGACTGCAAAAGTTTGCGCGATGCCAATACAACTGGCTTCCACGGACATTGATTGTATTTATTGTGTTATTGTTTGAGTGCTTTTTGTTTGCAGACGCATAAAGTGTTCGCTGCTCGAGTTAAGGTTAGCGACTATTGTCCCCTCCCCCTGAATTCAATATTCCATAATAATTATAAGAATATTTTACGTGGCAAAACTGCGGTACACGCCCCAAATTAATAAAATACAACAATGATTAATTAAACATGGCAAAGAAATACATTGAACTTGTACATTTTCCAAGATACACCGAGAAAAAAGTAATTGTAAAACTGAAAACAATTTATATCCATTTGAGGTGATCTCTGAATAGTGAAAAATTTTACTATTAAAAATAGTAAAAATGATAATTATCAAAGCAATTTCTAGTACTTCTCTACTAATATTTACTACGTGACTTTTTAAATTTTACCATTATTAACAGTAGATATAATTATTTCTCCAATATATCCTCAAAATTGATACAAAAAGTAGTAATTTCTGATATATCTTCTTTCTCAGTGTAAAAATAATAATAAACATTTAATGCGCATTAAATTACTAATAAGCAGAAGTTCCCTTTTGCCCGAGGGCCCGGTATAACGGGAGATTGAAAAGTTGGCATTTTTGATGGCACTCGAGTTGACGCGACCCCTCGAGAAATTGAGCCATTGATAACGATTTAAGAGTGGAGCTATTATTGATCTGTCCCCCGGAACGCACTTGAATTAATAAGCTGATTAATTTGAACTGCGGATAACGGCGAGATGAGGAGTCTTATGAATTATTAATAACCGATGGTTATGGAAAGTATATGGGCTATAACAAGCGACACCGGATGCCGGTGTCAGAATGCTACTTCCGATAATGTACGAACAACGGTATCAATATAGACTC
>JABFPN010001831.1:0-26042 GCA_022817305.1 Leptoteleia sp. ZL-2020 | reverse complement strand
TGGTAATTCGTAATATATGAATTCGTAATATATGAAATAATATTAGTATTTATTTAAAAGAAAGATAATATATTACAACTTTACGAAAACACTTAGTAAAATATACTCATATATTTCTCTCAGTGTATGAATAATTTATGAAAAATAAGTGTATCTACATCTACTTATGTGGTGACAGTATTATAAATAACTTTCAAGTGTATTTTGTTCAAGAATACATTTCGAGGGAATTAACTTTCTTAACAACAAGTCTTATCAAGTGTGATACTCTGGTCATAATACAGTATATTTAACCGCATGTGTAGCCTATTAAAATAAACTACTTATATTTCATTATAAACTAGGAGACTTGGAATGATACGAATAAAAAATTCATGAAAAGCACTGCCGCGTGATTAATTATATTCGTTAGTGAACTAAATCTCGGTAATTTTAATTTTAATATCTTTATATTAAAAAGAAATTAATAAACTTGTTAATTGATTTAAATAATTCATAAGTTACGAAAAATATTATATGTAATATTTAATATTGCTCGATCAATACGTAGAAGTAATTACTTTTTAATTTTGCTACTATACAATGTCATTGTGGGTGGTAAAATGAATTTAATCCGTATGATTTACTGTTTCGTCTATATCGCTTTCTTTCATAACGGATCAGTAAACTTTATATCACTGAAATAAATTTGTCTCTTTAAAATGAAATGAATGTATGGTTCTGACTGGAATTAAACACAATTTATTTTGTATTTGAAGTCAAGTAAATTTATTAATTATTATTCACAGTTACAAATAAGTAAGAAAATTATATTAACACATTAAAATGTATATAAATATATATTTTTTTTTGCGGTGAAATGTCCCACGAATCTTAAATTATTTTCTCGTTTTTCTTTTCATTTCAATAAATCCAAGATAAAAGCGAAGAAAAAAGTAATTAAATTTCAAAATAACCGATTATTTAAAATTAAAAACTGTTTTTCAAGTCGTATGAATAAATTCTTAAAATCCAAACTTCTTGTAGTAATTATAAGATTTCTTTATTTAAATGAAATACTATTACCAGTAAAATTATGGTATCTTTATTGGTATAAAAAATATAACATTAAGTAATAATTTAATGTTAGGAGACTTTCCACTGCAATGTACACAACCATTAGACACGGAATGAATGTAAACAATAAATCAACATTATTTTGAATAGTCCCGTTATTTACTTTAGCGATAAAATCAAGGTTTCCAAACTGTTTAAAAATATCCCTAAATGATAATCCGTCGAATAACAATATAAAATAAATTATATACAAAAAAAAAGTATCATTACGTGTATAACAAGGAAAACAGTACTTAACAAATTTGTTTCTACAAGTAATTTATAGAATTTCCTAATTACTTTGTTAAACAAAGTATATTTTATATAACCATGTTTTTCATTTTTTTTATCACATCGACAATAATATTGTACATCAATATTAGCTTCTTCCATAAATATTCAGTTTTTATAGACTTGTTTTAACCCTATCAGCGCATATTATTATTTAATATTATATAATATTCTATTAACATTCCTACAATATTATAATGATATTAAAATAATATTTCCAGAATATTATATAATATTCTCGGTACATACCACGAATGTTAAATGTCCGCTTGGAAATAATATTCCTAGAATATTATTTTAATGTTCGTAGAATGTTATTTTAATAACCCAGGGATATTATTTTAATATTTTTTTAATATTAAATATTATCCCTGGGACATCCTAGGAATATTATGCGCTGATAGGGAACTGTTGTCTATAATTTTCATCTCAAATTGTTGCTTAAAAAGAAATCTCCGTTTCTTATACTGTTATTAATCATTGATAAGTTCCCTAATTCGCTTAATGCACATCTCAGATCCATCGTTAGCTTCTTTAGAGATTCCAATCAAATTCAGAAAACCGTGCACTAATCCGGGAATGATGTCCAACGTTACCAATATTCCAAGTGATCTCAGCTTCTTTCCAAACATTATGCAGTCATCTAAGCACGGATCAACATCCATACTTAAAATCTTGCAAGGTGGCATTTTTGCCAGCACTTCGTTCGATGCTAAGTAAGGACTGAACAGCGCATCCCTTGGCACTTGAAATACAAACTCCTCTGTCAGAGTTTTCCCGACGTGGCTCAACTTTTTAACCGGCGACGATTTTTTCACCTCATTCGTTGCGGCGTATGTTTTCAAACAGCGAATCATAAATCCAAAAGGTAACACCGGATCGGTCAAGCACAATAGCCGGGAGGGGGAGGGTATAAATTCCATCCACACAGGAGTGTAAGCCATGAAAATTCCATCGGGTCGTCTTAGATTTAACTCCAAACACCTCAAAGTCGCTCCTACGCAGAGATTAGCGCCGGCCGAATCGCCGGCCAATATAATCTTCTCCAAAGTTGTCCCTAACATGGATCTTCCATGCTTCAAAACCCAGCCGTAAACGTAAACCACTTCCTCCAAAGCCCTGGGGTAAGGCGCCTCCAAAGACAGAGTGTAGTCGATGCTTAAAATCGGAACTTGCAAATCCCTCGTCCACTTCTTAAGATAGATCTGGTGGGATTTAGAGCTCTGCGCTACGAAACCACCCCCGTGGCAGTGAATTATAAGCGAATTTGACCGTTCGGCCAATGTCTCGCCTTTATCCCCTTTACCAGCCATTCCAACTCTTCGAATATTACTCAGAAGTCGTACCTGAATGGACTTCATTCCTATATGACTCGTAGGAATTGGAACGTTTACCGGTAAACCGTCGACTGTATTCAAAGTCAGTTCCTCCGGGGGTATAAAGAGAACATGATTAATTAAAACTTGGCGAATCATTAAAGAACTTACAAATTGCCATAGGTCAGTTTCGTTGAGCATCCAGAACGAGTGGCAAAATTCAACCTCCGCCCAATGAGAGATGTCGACTATTCTTTTTGCCCTCTCCTCGGGATCGGTGAAATACTTAACAATTTTACTTATTTTATTGGTTAGCCTGCCTTCGTCGTAATAAATTTCACTGTAAGCCGCCATTGCCGACGATATGAAGGTGATGATTCGACGTATGCTGTCGCAAAATTGGAAGCCTAAATATCGTCCGTAAAAGCAGTACTGGTTGACGTTCTGCGCGGTGCTCAATAACTCTTGTGGCGTATGGTCCGTGAACAATGACAAGAGTTCTTTGCCTTCGTTCCAATCGTAGAGCGTTTCCAGGTGCCGTAGGCACGTAAGCAAAGATGCAATAAGCTGCGAGCTGGCCTCTATCTCTTTAACGTAATAGGACTGTCGGAAGAAGTACGACCTTCTTGAGTTTAAGATTTGTCTGTTGAGTTGCGCGTAGTGCTCCAAACGCCTGTCGATCATCATGATGAAACTTCGGTATCCGTTGCCCGGCGTGTCCGCGTCGAAATCAAACAGCGGCGCAACTTTCACGATTTTGTCATAAATAGGCGGGAAGTATTTGAGCTGATCCAGCGACGCCGCAATTGCTTCCTTGATTTTCAAACTCGATTCATTGTCGTACGCGGAGAAATATTCCACGTTACTTTTGCAGAGCTGTTGCAAGGCTATCCAGTTTTCCGATTGTTCGAGTCCGGCCATTCTGATTGACTAGCGAATTGATTCGAATGACTCGCGGTCGAACTTTAAATAAGAAATATTCGCGGGTAAAGTTGACGAATTGGTGATTAAGTGTCCTTTGGCGCGTATCCATCCGCTTATGCCCGATTATTTGGTCGTTATCCTGATAAATAATTGAAAAACAATGTTGTTAATCGAATTTAACATATAAATTTTTTTTGTTACGAATGTTTACTGGAGATAATTCCGTTTATCTAATTTGCGACTTTTAATTTCATTTATTTAGTACGCGGACTTATTAATTGGGATGATTAAATGCAAAACTAAAACAAAAGACTCCGTGTAATATGGCAATATTCAGTTCTTTTTTTTCTCTCTCTTAATCTCATTGAGTATTCAAGAACTGGACGATTAATAAAAACGAGAAGTTAATGGAAAAGATAAAAACGATATAAGGCATTACCCATATCGAATAGATATGAAACAACAGATATTAAAATGTTGGAAGACTGTCGTCGGTCGTTTTTTTTTGTTTCTTATCATGCTCGAGTTATTTGGAGAGTATTTTAATTTGGAATTAAATACGTTTAATTTGAAATTAAATTGGTGCCGCATTAAAGGTGTCATCGTTAAAAATGAAACTTTTTTCGAACGAAATAGAGTGATGTGTCTCAAAGTGTTACACGTTTTTGTGTCAAGATGGCGGTCGAGTCGCGTTGGAGTAATCTCGGCACAAAAATTTCACGTTTACCTTTCAAAATCGGAGAAGTCGTCGCAGGAGACAGTTTGTCGAGGAAGTTGTGTTATTGAAAATGTTATTGTTTGGGCCGACAGATCGTGCAAATGTTGTGAAATCTTGTAGGAAATGGAAAATAAACGGGGGGGGACTTCACCGCTAAGGGATCACTTAACCACTCGACTGTCGCGTTGCGCAAGCGCTCATTTATAACAGTAGTGGCGAGCAACTGAATTTCATCCTTGTACGCGTAACGAACCGTCGTTAAAGTAGAGCCTCTGTAAAAAAAATTTGGAACACAAGTTTTAATTATTCAGTTCCCATTAATTGAAATGTATTAGAAAAATGAATTTAGTAAATTTCAAGTGCAGGCATAGATGTCTTTGAAAAGCAAAACACGTGAAAGATGATAATAAATAATGTTTTTGTGATGAAAAAGTGTATTTATTTGAAATTGAATACGCCGTGTTTTTGTTCGGTTGAAAATAAAAGTGATTGCTTCCTAATATGATAATTTGTTTATGTAACGGTCACACGCAATGTTATTTATTTTGATGCATATTCGACAGACACTTCGCCGGAGTCCCGTATCTTTGTATTGACGTCAGTTGCAACTCTAGACCACCCTACTTTTCAACGAAACATAATTCCCAACTGTCGTTCGCATCGTGGCGAATACATTCGATGTCATTAATAACAACGAAACAGCGAAAGGCCGCACTTTTTCAAAATAAGTAAGGGCGGCAATTTGAATTGTAATTCAAAGCAAATTGCAGTGCCTATTTTGCAAAAATAAATTAACCGAAAAACGACAAAATAAACGCATTAAATAAAAATACGTCAGTGGTGCTTTTATAACCATATTATTTACCGAAGTCTTTTGCGTTAATTAATAATCATAAGTTAATAATACAATAAATTAATAATATATTGTTACTTATATACAATAATTGAAACATTAGTCTATAATTATAATTTTTAATCGATCAAAGAGTTAATTGTTTACTTAAGTTAAAATTTTACTTGGCTCCATTAATGTATATCTATTAACACATGTATTAACAATTGTTTTTTCATTTATTTCTATGCAATTTATGCCAGCAGGTGATTTCATATCTTTTCTCCGCGGAGTTTGTTTTGATTTGCAGCACACTTAATTTTGCGGTCAACCATTTCTCTCCCTCCCCGATACTTTATCTCGCTCATTGTTTACCTTTTCAAGGTAATTTTCGTACTTACGTAATGAAATAGTTCGTAAGATGACTAGCGGTAACCCGATCGTTCGCAAACAAACAATAAAAATCGTTCGACCGGCAACTTTTGGCGTTGCCAACTTGGGTGCAACTTTGAATGGTAAAGCAACGTTTAGGAATCTAAATGGCCAGACTTCTGTCCATTCAAATGGTGCAATTCAGGTTTTCTCGGTGCGCGCGAAACGCGCAACTTTTGTCGCTGAATTGGCTGTTAGAAAAAGTACACCGTATCGCGGCTTCGCTTGAAATGTTTGAAATCTTTTCAAATCGCACGACGGACTTAATTGCTGTTCGAAGAATTGACAAATTTTCGCTTCGCCATTGCCCCTCCCCCCCCCCCTCCTATTACTTTATCGGCCGCGCGTCAAATGAACATATCAATCGTCGCAGTTAAGCCACTCGTCGAAATGAATTCTTGATCGAGGCTTAAACTTTAGGAATGCGTCGTAACTAGTCCGAAGAGCGGCGGGTTCAAGCATCCGCCTTCCTTGGGGACTCTAATCGAATCAAGAGCAAATGATAAAAGCTGAGTTTAGATGCACTTTGGATTCCGCGTCAAGCTGGTAACAATCTAAAGTAGGAGCTTATAACTCGCGCGACCTTTAATTAGCGATCCGGGACTTGCGACACCGAGCGCGCAGTGGTTGAACTTTCTTAGTTAACGACTCGCCACCGTTCACTTCGTTCCTCCTCGGGTTCTTTCTTATGTAGGACACGGACGGCTGAATCACGATACCATGTCAAGACTAAAAGAGGGTTTATAAAGAAAGTGCTCGCGCGAAGAAGGAAGGAATGATAATGCGCGTTTGTTTATGCGTAAACAACCGGACGCGTTTCGTTTTCTGGCAGTTCGCTCCGCCTTGCTTGCAACATTTGACTGGAACTCGCACGGCCACTGAAGAAGTCATCAACGATTTCCAACCGGCCACTTATTTCAATTGATCCGCGTACACTTTCACTTCGCTGTTAGACAATTAAACAAATATGCCGAACTTTTGTCCAAAAATGATTGTTATTGTTATTGTTGTTGTAATGGAAAAAGAGTTAGAAAGAAATAATTACTTCACTTTTCAGCAAACAATGGTTAGCGTGCCGATTTGCGTACGATAAGTGTAGTGATTTGTCATATTAATTTATTTTATATAGTGAAATAATTCATATAAAGCGGATGAAGATGTCCGTTGAGTTTGTCATTTCCGTAAATAAATCATTTTTTTGGAATTAATAATCGTTCGATCGGAAAGTAATTAATACTCTGTATATGGAACAAAGCATTAACGGTCGTTAAAATAACTTTTAACATTTTAGTAAATTCTTTCTTAGTTGGATTTATATTCATAAACCAGTTTCATAATAAATAATAATTTGTTTTTAAATAATAAGTCTGTTGCGGATTAGAATTCAATTTATTATAACTTAAAATACACTCTTTTTTTTTTAAATTGTAATATACTTTCTTCTCAGTGAAGTAATATTATTTTTACTAAAATAACAGGGAAACTTGTATAAACAACTTGTTTGTTGTTATACAAGGAGAGTTTTTAATATAATTTTTGATGCACCGGGAACAATTAGACAGAAAAAGTTACTAGAATTACCATCTATATCGAGCTGACTCATGTATTTTTCTTAAAAGAGTAGGGAAAGTGGTCAGCTCAGTTTACAAATTTAAAAAAAAAAGTATTTAAAATTAAAAAGGTGTTGAAGTTTTATTAATCGGTAAATTTATTATTATGTTCTAACGGTCAAGTTATTTTTAATGTAACGTTTTAAATCATTAATGATTTAAGTCTCAAGAATTCTTGAGATAATTTAGATGATATAAAATAGATTTGTTTACTCTATCTTAGGATCAACAAATTCGTTGCACAGTGAGAAAAATACGGCAGAAAATATTACTGTTTTTATCTGTGGCTTCAGATGCGTGTCGGTGTTTCAATAAAAATTACTTGTTTTAATTTTTGTTTAAAGGAATAATGTCTGCTTTAAGTATAAACATAACATTCAAAAATGATGTATTTGCAATTGAAAAAAAGTAATATTTATGCAAGGATCGACACGTATTCAAAACAAAGTTAAAAACAATAATATTTACCATCGTGTTTTTCTCAGGGTTCAGAGTAATTATATTTGTTGGTTGTTTAATTCTAAAGACACCCTATTCGTGGATTTAACAGCGTCATCAGTGCACTGCTATCAATCTATGATCTATAACGTGTTGTCATCACATGATAGTTCCTTTTACCGATCACGAACAAAGCCATTCTGTGTGCCTGGCGAATGAATTCCTCTTTTTCATTGAGTCCATCAATGTCACTTAAAGACATACTTTATAAAAGTGTGACTTGATTAGTTGAGCTTACATAAATGGGAATATTCAATAATCATGAAATTTATTCTGAATCGAATTTACACTTATAAATTAAATTTATATCGGACTGATAAGAATCAGTAATTGTGGAGCCTCATCTAAATTATCTTTTACATAACACACATAATGTTTTCTTAATACATTATTTAAAATAACAGCACAGTGTACATACTATCATTCTTTAAATTTAAAGAAGTCGTTTATTAATGGTCTTTAAATACTTCATAGTGAAAATAATAATAACTATACTTTATTGAGTATATATATGTATATATAAATATAAGATTACACTGTATCATGTAAAGCTATATTGTTTAACTGGGAAGTACTCTGAGAAAAAGTTTATAGTAAAATTTAAAATATTTTATATTAACTTGGGGATATTTCTGAAAAGTGAACATTTTTACAATGAAAAATAGTAAGTATGAAAAACTTAAGAATTTTTTTTTTTTTTTTTTTGATTATTGACTTAAAAGCTACTACATAATTTTTCAAATTTACTATTATTTTTAGCAAACACATTTACTTATTAAATATACAGTGTACTGTACTCAAAATAAGATTGGAATTGTTTCACTGTAACTAATAGTTTATTTCAATTAATACTTTTGTGCATATTTTAAAACTCATTTTTTACGTATTTACTTTACGTATATATCTTTCTATATTCACATATTTTATTGGAGGATTAATTTATTGTTTTACATGGTGTTGGTTCGGAGCAAAATTTACAATATCTAGTTCAGTATACATTAATTTCATTTGGAAAAATTTCAGTAGGAAAATTATCAACTGGAAAAGTACGAAAAAGTATAATCACATATGTCGCATTGTGAAAACAGCAGAAAAGTTATACGTACACATGTATACATATTATCGTTTGCAAATTTTGATCGTGCATTGGAAACTTGTTAACTTTTTGTTATATTTCGTATTATCATAAATGATTATGCATCATCATGCATGATTCTTTTGTATAACATTACATGATTTCATTCATACACCAATCAAGTTTCAAATTCCTGCATATGAATGGCTGAAACATGTGTTCCGGAATAAAATGTGTAAAAACATTTATGATCTACTATTTTTCCGTATCGCTTGACTCGCAAAGTTTTTTTGATAGAAAAAGTTTTCCATAAAATGAACAACGATAAATGTCGAAACAATTGAACAAATTTTTGTCTTTCAATATTTCCGAGTTACATTTGTCAAAATTGTTTCTAATCTTCTTTGCGCGCAAAAATAACCTGAAACAACAAAAACATAGGAAGAATAAGAATAGAAAATAATAAAATGACTCGTAAATTGAAGAAAAAAAACAAGCAAACAAATGCGCAGTTATGTACTTGTCACATTCGTATAAATATTATGATAACACACCGACGTTAACGCTATTAAACACTTTTGACATACTAATTGTTAAATTAGATCATTAAATTATACTTACCTCTTTTTTTATCTCATTGTAATCAAACAAGGATCGTTTTTTCTTCTTTCTTTCTCTCTTTTTTTTTTGTTTCTTTTGCGCATAAAATATAATCATTGTCATTCATACGAGTCTTTCATGTGAATTGCATTTAGAAAATGTGAATGGGTAAATTAGTCCGGACCAATGTAGCAACTTTTGTTAATTACTTGGGAGTATTAATATTATTATTAATGACGATATGAAATAATAAAAGTAAATATATCAAAAGCGCGGACGACGTTGGAAAACCTGTTGAATATAACAAATGGAATATTCATCGAGCTGTGTATGACAGAAGGCGATTCATTGCGGAACTTGTCGTGCGCGTAATTTGTCTTGGGGAAGAGACGTGCGAGAATTAGCCGCACACTAGAATCATGCTCGTACCGCGGGCATAAAATTCCCGGTTCGTGCTCTTTTCCTCCGCGAAAAAAACAAAAAAGATAAAGATAAGGTACCAGTCTTACACAAAGAGCAGATTAAAATTGCTACGTTCCTCGATGAATACACGTCTCGACGAGACCAAACGAATCGACCTTCTATCCTTACTTCGCATTGTGCAACGTGCACGTGGATCGCAATCATGTCGTTATCGCCGCACAAAAATAAGCCAATGTCGAGATTTCTGGAAGCATTTTAGACCACCGCGCGAAACTAATATAATTCATCCCGACACTTTTCGCGCGCCAATATCATCCAACTAATCAAAAAATTCTACTACGATTAATTTTAAATAAAAGTCCATTTGATTTTATTACATTGGATGTAATAATTGACAATGAAAAGTGAGAATACTGTGAATTTATTCACTTTCTAATCATGCGATTAATTTAATGAGGATAAAACTGGGGGGGGGGGGAACGTGGTAAAATATTATAATTCGAAGATACAGATATGGGAAGGAAGATCGACAAGACAGATTTAGGCTTCGCACATGGAATGTTATCACCGGCGGATTAATATGTTAGATTAAAAGAAAATATCATTGTTAGAGTCCGATGAACGCGGAGAAGAATTTCATTATATGAACCAAATATTTTATCGTTATTTGCGCAACAAATTTATTTTGTTGGTTCAACGGAATACTTTGTTGGTTTAACAAAATCATTTCCAGTCTTGAAATAATTTAATTGAATCAACAAAACGGTTCTTTAATTCAACGATAATATTGTTGTATCCCGGTACTTGCGAGGAAATCAGGGGAAAGAACAGCTCTTATGCGGTTTACCTCAAAAAATTGTTCGGCTTTATTATCATTTTAATGCCGTTTAATGGATAGTTCAAAGTTAATGGGAAGTGTGTCCTTTCGTATGTGTTTAACCTGAATGAGAGATTAAATTCATAGCGATGAATTTCATTTTAATGTCGCGGATGTATTTGCATAAAAATTTACGATAAATACTGTTGATACATTGGTATAAAGATATAATGCATAAAGGTCCCTCGCTGTTGAAATATTAAACGTAAACATTTACAATGCAGAAATGTTGCAAGTGAAAATGACCGTTTATTAATTTTCGCAGTTTTCACATTGAAGCGGTTATGTAATAAGCTTAGTATAAAATTAATTGGAATGTATCATTTAATCAAATGTTTAAATATACTGATAACAATATTGCAAGAAGTTCTCCTTGTACGAGGTTGTCTTACAACGGTGAATGAACGTGGAGAAAAAAAAATGATTTTTCATGTATAGTAAAATTTGTTGAATTTAATTGAATTGATAAATGAATTCTGATATGCTCCAAGTATGGTATCAAACTAATAAACTTTTTATTAAAAATTGGAAATTTTTTTCTCAGTGTATAGTAGTAGTTAAATACCCTGACAAAAAACATACTGAAACCTTACATATATTCACATCTTTCACTCGTTTTAAGTTTAGATGTGCATCACTTCTTGTTTTATTGAATATTATTGTTCAATTACTGAATAATAAACAATTAATAATAATTTAATAAATGAATAGAATTGTAATATTACAATGTTGGCAAGTAGTCAATTAATAACAGAGCAAGTATATTAATTTATTTATTTTACTTACAAAAATCTAAATATAATGATCAAGTCATGTAACTCACATGCATTTGAGTTAATATGGATGTGACTCAAAAATACTATTGTACTCTCTGATGTTTATATAAAGTACTATTATTTAGCCATAGCACAATGAGTAAAAAGTACATATATATATTTACTAACATACATAACCAATGTAGTCATACGTCAACTTCCTTGACGCGTGCACCAAAATTTTCGTTATGCATAATATATGAAGTACCATTCAATTCATTGTCGTTTAATCAGTATTGTAAAATCTGTTCGTATATAAAACGATGTACTTAGCTGGTACAAAATCTTAATTCAATTGATCTTAAATCAATAATTCTTGGACCATTGGTCGAGCAAATTTAACAATGACCATTACATCGATGGGTATCACTGTTCAATAAAATGTAACAAATTATTAATCATTCTTCTGAGTGTAATTGAGCCAATTAAATTTTTCAAATAACACTTTATTTTTACAATTTACATTTGAAAATTGAAAAATATCTTACATTTATGATATGTAATTAAATGGAAAAACAATTACTTTTTAATTAGACAATCTAATTAACTTTGAAATAATCTCAACATTTTTTTGTTGAAAAAACATTCATTTAAAATCCAACAAATATTCGCAACATATATTTATAATAAAAATTATTTCTTTTTACAGATCCACCGATAGACCCCGGATATATGATATGCGGGGTGGTTATCGCTATGGCCCTTGTTGGGGTTATAATAATAGTTTTAGCGGTGACGATTAGGTGAGCATAATCTTCTTCAATTTTAATTAATCAAATTGACCGATGTATATAAGATAGATTATCTAAGTAATTCAATTTGTTTCCGTAATTTGACATACTAATGTCTTAAACAGAAATTTATAAATTAATACTTAGATAAAAAGTATACAATAATCAACATTAATTTTAAGAAAAAGTATTGCCAGAGAAAAAATGTGTTTAATTGACAAAAATTTGTAATCGGAGGAAATTGTTGTGACCATTCCAACGAATGCTTAAATGTAATTAAAATCAGTTATCCACGCGATACAACTGCATAACGTAGCTGTTTTGTGGTCCAGTTACTCTAACGCAGTTATAATTGATTCAGGTAAATTATTATGTGACCGTTACAAGTAAAGTGTTAAAAGATGTTTTGAACTATTAATTTTATATTTTGTCCTACTATGTATAAAAGCAGAAGGAAGTAAGTCAAAAAGAAAAGTAAATGAAATTACATAACACGGGTCATAAATATAATATCAAGTTATTGAATTTAATTGATTAGGTTGAAAAAAATACTTCATAACAGTGCTCACTATATTACTGTTTCGAGTAGGAACAATTTTTTTTTTTATATGAACATAGCATTTTCTTCTCAACCATTTTCCCAGTATAATTGCCACATTACAAAACAAAAATGTAAATACCTTTTTTCTCTGAATACATATAAAATAAAGCAGTCTTCTAAGCTTCTCGGAAATATCAGAAAATGAAAAGTTTCGTAAACGAAATTACAACTCCACAAAGAGGTATACGCAGTAATAATGCACGTCCCACTTGACAGAGGTTTATTTTTTATGCTAAAAAAAAAGAGTTTTATTTCAGTTGAAAAATTACCGTTTCAGTTATATACTTTTATAGTTATTATTATTATTTTTTTAATATAATATTATATCTGTTTAATTAACAAAGATATATTTATGATACGGGATAAAATTAATTTCCATTCCAACTGGATTTCTTTTTTCTTTCGAATTAACAAAATTTGTAACCGATCCGTCGTATTTATATATATAATATACTTGTAAAGTGCGCTGAACTGAGTTTGATACGCAGATCACTTTACCTATCATTTAATTACTAGGTAATACTATTATAACTGTAATAGGCTATTAACGCAACATGGCCTCGTTCCACTAAGGCAAATCATTTGTTACTTATTAGACCCTCAGATTGGCTTAATTGAAGACAGCACCATTAATTAAATCGACAAATTGTTTCCTATCCTCGATTAGAGTGTACCAATTTCTTGGCAACATTTTTTCAACCGGTCCAGGTACATTGCAATAAACTATATGTTACATAACAAATATCGCATTTCCAGACCTCTTAATATTTATAGAAATATCATTTAATTTAATTATTAAACCATGGGTTTGACGTGAATGTCTCTTAATCAGCTTAATACCCAATGTAAAACGTACGAAAAGAAACGTAAAAGTGCATAATTTGTAAACATAAACTTACGTTATAATAAACATCGAATTGGCAATACAGATTTTTAAATTAACCATCTAATAAATTTTCTCGTAAATGCTAAATTTCATCTTATTTAAATCAGTCGTACTGTTGGAGCATTGTTTTTTTATAATTTCTCGGTATATTATCGGTATATTATTAATTTACAATTAATTATGTTTAAAAATTTTAATGAAATTGTCATTCATAAAGTCAAGGCATTTGTTTTTAACTTATTTTTAATTTTAACACAAATACGTGCATACCAATAAATTCTACAACGTGATGCATAATTTTTAGCCAAATTACGTAAGAGCAATGACAATAGAAACAAAACGAATATAAATATTTATTAACATATTTCAAGTTTAATACATTTAAAGGACCGTTAAATGCGAATGGTTACGCTTGCAATCATTTTATTATCGTGCGCGCGAAAATTAAAAGTGGAATTTGAATTAAAGGAAAAGTTGAGCGCGACAGAAACATTGATCCCAATAGATCATTCCATTAAACCATTGATTCTCTTTGAATCGACTTTATTCTAATTTTTTCGTCACGTGGAAATACGTGTGACTGATGCGAAACCGCGTCTTTACGTTAATCCGCGATATTAGCTTAAGACGGATTTCGTTACCCGGATTATCGTAATTTTATTATACCACGGAAACCACATTAAAAAGATTAATGAGAATTTGTTACGTTCCTGTAAAAGACAACGGAAACTCGACGCTAGATACATTTGTATTGTTACATCACCGGGGGGGGGGGGGGTTATGCGATCAATTATTTAATCGTCGCAATTATTTTAATTTAGCGAAGAAATTTTGATCGTTTGGTAATATATGTAAATCGTGACTGATAACGTTTCTGCAATCTTAAACTATACACACATACGTCTGGAAAGTTCTAAAATATTATAATTGCAGTCGATTGTTCCTTGTTACTTTGCGTTGGACTTTCGTAACATTGGTTTAACGATTATTGGGAATAAATAATGCGCGCATTAAAGTATAACTTTGTGAACGGTTCGTAAAAATATTTCGATTTAACGTTCGAAAAATTGATCGAAGGTAAAAAACGAATTTTCATTATTTATATAGATTATACAATGCAGTTTGCAATAATGCATTTTAAGCGTAAAGTTAAGAATTTCCTTGCACTCTTTGGCGATATCAAAAGTAACGAAAATAACTTTTCATCAACTTTACCAAACATCTGTCATTATACTTAGTCAATTTGACGCGATGATACGTATATATTTATTGTATTATTTATAAGTGTTGAAGCGATAAAACTATTCACTGATCGAATAACAGGTCTTACTTTCCGGGTTACACATACATAATATATTTTACCAACCTAAAGATTCGATCAATTTTTTATATAACTGTGCTATGACTTCGCATGTTGCCCTTCATAAAAGAACGACATAATATTATAATTATTTCACTTGGTATTATTATTTATAAAAAAATATATATATACTATTTCAATATTTTTAAAACTTTAGAATTAGGATGGGCGCAAAATGAAAGTTTGATCGGTGACATACAGTCTCGCACTTAATTGCAGAGTGGTACACACGGTTTTACAGTTTATTTGCATTGCCACGATTGAGAGCTTCTATCACTTTACGAGTTTCCAAATTTCTTGGAAAAAATTGAAAACGATTTATTGCCTTTCTAAACATAGCATCGTGGTACAACCAAAAATAATGTTTGAAAAAATATACAATAATTTAAAAATAAATTTCATTTTATATCTTGCTATAGAACTTCACTGAATATTAATATGTCATTATTAATATGATTAACTGGCTGCCCTAGCAGAAAAATCAGTCTGGATGTAGTCTGGATGACGGCTGCCAGACTACATCCAGACTGATTTTTCTGCTAGGGTGATTGATCGATTGATTGATTGAAAGGTTATTAAGTCTTTCAATCATTTAATCAGAAATGAAGCTGAATTTTTGACGTTATAAAGGTTCATTAAATGATATCATTAAGATATTTTACATATCGTAACAAGCATTGATCACAAAATCGAACAATTTTTTATTTCTTCGCCAAATTTAATCATATCCTCTTTGATAGCTATTCAATCATTTTCATACACTCATCCAATTGGAATAAGTTTATAATAGCTTAATAATGCTTTATTTAGTAATTTAAAAAAATTAATAACGTTAATATCATTTCACTTGCCAAACTTATGTCAGTCAATACATAATTTTCATTCACCGTAAACAAAATGATAATTTTATATCATGTAACGCAAATAATAGCAGTGTAAGATTCATTGAAAGGGATAATACTTTATCTCATTATTCGTATTAAACAAATAATATCTTTATACTGTTGACACAATCGAAGATGCTAAACTTCTGCAACACAAAAGCCAATATAAAAATATAATTAATGAAATATTGTATTCATTTGTCAAAAAAATGAAAGAAAGAAAGAACGAAACGAAAGGAAGAAATTAAATTAGATACAAAGAGATAATTTATTTGAAGTACAATTAATAGACAATTAATTTTATTTTGAATTTTTTTTTATACAAACGCAAAGAAAAAATTATAAACACTATTGTATTAGTAAAGATTACTTTTATCAATTGGCTTTTTCATCGAAAATTTGTTTCACTTTTAACCGTGAACGTAGCCACAAGTAGTTCGGGTCCGTCTATTAAGTTGGCATGACTGATACCAGAAATAAATTTAAATATTATTGAATTAAAGAGAAAACGAGATTCATATGCATCGTTTGCAGATACCTCGACTTGGTAAATCGATTTACTTGCGTGGCTTCGCAAACATGTTTATCCGTTAAACTATCCGCAATACACCAATGAAATGTTTTTTCATGCTCCTCAAAAACAGTTGCGCAATGAACGGTGCAAAAAAAGAATTCACACGATTACCAACAAAGTTTCGAATTGACTAACTAAAAAGTGTTATTTAAAAGATCATTCATCGTTGTTGGTAATCAATTATCTATGGATAACGATCATCCGTCGTAAACACTACGAAAAACGAATTCAAACGAATTCCAAAAGTTGCGAGGCAAAACAAAAATAAATTTACCAGTTTTAGGTAAGATTCGTATCGATCTTGTTTGTGTTTTCCAGCCATTTAATCAATCTATTATTCCGCGCTATAATACTCTTCCGAACTATAAGTGATCTTAATTTTTAATATCTAATTATAATACTTGAAACTTTATGCTACGAGTTAACACCACCACGATCTAGATCTGACTGCAATCTATTGTGCTCAATATGATGGATATTGAAAAATTGATATATCACTAAGTAAATTCGAACGAATTCTTTTATATACTCAGTATTCATTATTTAATATCATCTAATATTACTATATTTCATTTGAGAACATACAAAGTTTATTTATTTATATTTATTTATGTATACTTGGACACAAAAAATGTTTTTATTTATACTATTTTTCTTATTTACTGTTAGAAATATACAGCATACGTTTCTGGTAGATACCTTTGATTTTAATGTAAAATAAAGAAGTCAACATTCTAAAACCTTATCTTTGACTTGGACATTGTTTAAATAGAAATGCTTTGATAAACGTAACGATACAAATTCGAATGACATTTTTATAAAAGAAAAATTTTTAAAAAAAATTTATTGTAATATTCCAACAGTCGATCAACAAATAATAATTGAAGAGCCAGTAAGATCAATCAGTCGAATAAATAATAAAAATGAAAAGTTTGAAAGCAAGAAAAACTGAAATTAAAGTCAGGTAACTCCCAATTACCAATTACAATGAGATAAATCAATAAAGACCTACTGTTCTAGCTTTGGAAAACACTGTTATAAGTTCATAAATAATTCAATTAATCAGATTATTGATATAAGTTTGTAAAAGGCGCTTTCTTGACAACAATTTTTGTAGACGCGAGCATAAAGCAACAACAAAAAATAAACATTCCTATACCGTCGGGTGACTCTCGCTACTAATATTTTTATCAGCTCCAAAACAATATCGTGCATTCATGAGCGATTATTGATATTTTGAAACCGGCCTAGTACACTTCGTCGGATTTTGACGTATTACCAAAACAAGGGAAGCAATGTACAGTTCCACACTGAGAAAAAAATCACATGATTAATTTTCGTAGTAATCATAATTCTGGTTAAATTAATCATATTATATATAAAATATATAAAATATACTATATCAAATTTTATAGTCACAATAATTAATTCACAAAAATTAACTATGAGTGTAGTTAATATTGCTATACTTTTTCCTCAGTGCGGATCAACTGTCGCAAAAATTAAAGAGTATAAAAGTTATACCGACTTACGTTACGTTCAAATTTACTGTATCGCTTAAACAAATGTATCGATGGACAAAATTACTTCCGTGACAGTTAGTCCAATCGGTTCGGTGATTACACTCTGATTTGCATATATTGATTCACTTCCATCGGCCTCCTTTCCAATGATCGATTGTTATTGTTTTAGTGAATTTTCGAATAAATTATCGCGAGGCAAAACACATCGGAAATGATACATGCTTTAAAATCACGATTACGCGCCGAGAGAAAACAATTGAAAAAATTGAAATTTTTCCTTGTAACTCGAGGACATGATGGACAATGTTGCAAAAAGTACAATCAAAAATTGTACAATGTATTCATAAATTAGTAAAAATAAAGTAAAAAAAAGTCATCATATTTACATATTTTATGAATATAAATTTTATAGATTGGCTGTTTTCAACAGACAAATGAATCAGTAATAGTTTTGTGTTATAATTGTTTATTCACATTTGTAGTGTCACAATGTTTCGACCTTTTTTGAATACTTTTGATAATTTTTAATTGAAATTAGTAGATTTATCAGTTATGTCCTGGAAATACAAAAAAGAAATTACAACTTTTTCAACAGTTTTTCTCTCAGCGCGTTCGTTATGATTCAGGTTTGTCTTGTCAGTCTTATCGCAAAGACGCAAGTGTTCAGTAAACGTGGCACAGAGAGTACACGAAGTATAATAACCCCGCAAACCATCAAGCGACGTCACAAATACTTTATTGATTTTTGTCAACTTCACTCTTAATGATTTCTTTTTGTTTAATTTAACACCTGTCTACAATAATAATAAAACACCTGTCTACAAATTATTTGCAATAATTCAGATAATCGCCTTCGTATCAACCATACATCAATGTCTTCTGTAGTACTAATGAATTTTGAAATAAAATAAGATTACGCCCGAGAGAAAAGTTTTGACATTATCGTGGTTGTCACCTGACTTTGAAACAATCAAAGAAATTTTCGGTTATCCTGGCTGTAAAAATAAAGTTAGATTTAGAGTCTATAGTGCAATTCACTTCGTGCAATAAGTATTTAAAGTTGAGTCAACTATAAAGTAGAATTGAGAAAATCAATAAATAATAAAAGAGAAATAATAAGGCTATAACACAATTGTGATTCAAAATTTTTAACGAAAAGCTTTTAAGGTATAGTTTTAGTAATGTATACTGTTTTTTGATGCCAATTTTAGTGCAATTTTTATTTAATTAAACTACGCTGAAAAGAATATGACAGATAATACTGTTTTTAACATTGTTCTATATACATCCCACTTTTTACAGGAAAGATTACTGTTTTTTAAAAGGAAAAATTTCTGTCTTAAGTAAAAACATAACGTTTAAAAATGGTGCCTTTGCTTTTAAAAGCAGTAATGTTACTTGAAAAAAGTAACTGATACTTATCTAAAACAAAGTTAAAAGCAATTTAAAGAACAATTATGATTTTCATTTGTTGGAATTGTGATTCACAGCTTGCAGAATCAATTTGTCTTCGTTTATCATTATTTTTAAATGCTTTTTTAAACTACAATTTTAATTATTTATTTCTAAAGTTCGGAACATTATTGGGCTTCGCTTCGACTCTTTGAAAGATCATGTCAAATATTATATTAATCACAAAAGTGACTAAATCAAGCTTTCCATGTAATGCATTAAGTATACCGCGTGAGTCATTCTATTGCGCGTACATTATATATATATATAAATAATGAAGATAAACAAATTTAAAATAAAGCCGAAAAAAATAATTACTCGCATCGCCCGCAAACTTGAATATAACCACGAGATTTGTGGTACCATAATAACCCTTCATTATTCGTTTAGCTCCTTTTTACTTTGGGTGAACGTACGCAAAGTTCGTGACGCAAGCAATGCGCCGTTTCGTCTCACATACTTAGAACTTATTGACTTCTTTCGCGGAGAGTAAGAGGAAGGAAAAAAATTAAACAAAAAATCCCCCCCACAGACAATATATAAGATCGGATGAAAAAGAAGTGTCGTAATCATTTAGGCTCCGGGGCTAAAAAAGTGTCCAAATCGATGGCACTGTTTCTCTAAAAAGCGTGCGATGTTGCATTCTTTCTGTTTGGGAGTGCGAATGAAAATAAAGCATGAACTCCCGTCTAGATCACGCTATTCCGAGACTGACCCAAAGTTGAACTATTCGTTGCTAAATTGCTCCAAGTTTTCGTCTCTCCATTTCATTTCGAGTACTTCAAATGAAAAGTCTACGCTTCTTTTTTTTTTTTTTATTATTATACATGATAACACTGTGCGATCCACTTGAGACTAATTAAAACGCTATAGGTTATGTCATTATTCAATGATCGTGCGTTTGTTAATGATATATAAAAACGCTTCAATAATTTACTATAAGTAAATACTTTTGTGTAATTAATTAATTAATCGGTTAATTGTATTTTGTTTGTTTCTTTTACGTCATTGTAATTGCTAGATTCTTATTTTTTATTAAATATTATTACTAAAGCGGTACAATAAATAATGTTATTGTTATTTGCTTTTAATTTGAAATACTTAACTGTAACCTGGCAGAATGAAATGAATAATGAATGATGTTAAAAATGATCATTAGATTAACAAATATTACGTTTCGTCGTTTGACACTGATGAGGAAAATGCGTCAATTCTAGAGTTGAAAAGTCGGATAAATACTGTTGATGGTTATAAAAAAAACATTACTGTGGGAATTCCGGTTAATATTATAAGTGTAGGAAAGAAACGATTTTTTTTTAAATTTGCAATCATAAATTTTTGTTATACGAGTGTTTTTGTTTTTACATGTTGATTGAGCGGAATAATGAGAAAATAATTTTTTCTTTGATCTTGAGAAATAACATAAAAGTAAGTGGTTAATTATTCAGAGTCGGCGGAATTTGCGTATATAATTTCTCATTTTATTTCAAAATTAACAAGTGAATATAAGTTGTAATATCTCATTTGATCGTTAATCACTCTGTATTAATTTCTCTTTTGTTTTATTACTATTAAATATTTCAGGTCAAAAAATTGATTTCATAAAAAGAAACAAAGGAAAAGTGAAAGAAAACAAGAACAGTAACAATTTTCTATTAGCTGAAAAGTCGATGGTATCGATTAATCCGTGTGAACATTTCTGCAAGCACAAAAAGTTAGTTGTAGTGAAAATAATATTTACCGAAAGTACTGTAGTTGTACATTTCTGATAAAAATAAATTTTATTTTATTAGCACGAATGAAATCATATACTTGATTAATATATATTAATTATGATTCATCGTATTAGAATTAATAATTTATATTTAATACTATTTTTTTCATTTGTTCAGGCAGAAATAGCCAAAATTTATCCATCTTTAAAATAAATCCTTTTATAACATCCTAAAGTGGAAAAATCTAAATTATAAAACAAGTCTAAATTGTTCGACGTTTTCTTTATGAACATACTGGCTTAATGGGATAAAATGTAGAATAAATGAGTGGATATTGTTTTTTGCGAGCAAATTTAAGTCCCCACCCCATTAAATTTATTTATATATTAAAAAAAACATTGAAATTCTGTATCATTTTGTGTTATAATTGTCTTTATATTTCTTTCTTATATATCTTTTTGTTTTATATCTTTATATATATATATATATATATTTTTTTTTTTTTTTTTTTTTTATTAACAATTGTTACTAACTTAAACGTACAAAAATTTGAATACACCATGCCCATCAAGCCAATATTTCCGGTCCTTGAAAAGTCCAACAAGAGAGACTTGAGTTTATATCTTCTGAGTATAATTTTCAAGATATTAATGTACTATCAAAAACTTGATAATAATATTTAATATAACAATATTCGTTAATAAGTCATCGCTAAAATATAGATTTATACATATAAATTGGTTAAATATAAAAAAATGATATTGCACTGTAAATGCGTAGTACTGCAAACTTATACATTATTTATACAAACAGTAATATATTTATTATAAATTAAAATTTATTTAGGCCATAAATTGAATTAGCATATTTCGTTATTAAAACGTTGTTATTATTTATTTATTCATATTTGTTTACCAGAAACGTAACAAGTAACTAATAACGTCAGCTAAAACTATAATTATTATGATTAATGTATAGAAAATAATTAAAAAATATAAAATTATAGCATAACATTTTATAAAACTATATAAATTTATTTTAAATATACCTAAATACGCAGTTTTAATACTAAATAATAGAACAACCTGTATCATCTTTCTTTAAATATAACTTTAATATTATCGTTTCGAAATTCACAAGTTCACACAACTGAAATGTGTTTCTGTTTTATATAATTATTCTCCAAAGTAACTTGCAAAATTCTACGTAATTTTTTAAACGATTTTTCCTTAATTACAATTAATATTACGTCATTATTTTATCATGATAAATGAAACTTCTTGATTATTAATACAAAGTTTTCTACAAAATTAAACGCGCATATACTCGTGCGTCAGTAAACGCTACAAAATTTCACAGAATTAAATTATATTATTATAAACGAACCATTGTACGTTAAAATAGTTATTAAATGATACGAATATATCGATTAAGCCAATCTTATACCTTCAATAATTACCTAATTATTAACGCTTAATGTCCAACAAAGTATGCCAAAAAAACAAGTATATGCAACTTAATGGAAATTCGCAGCGAGATTTCCAAATGGAAAAAATAAATAATAATAATAACAACAATCAAGTAAAGAAATCTTTATCTGAACAAAGAAAATGACACGGCATAATGTGAAATTCGAAGAAAACTTAAACCTAAGCTTTGCAAAATTCAATCGTCGGACACAAAAGTTACTTGCCAAGGTAACAAAATGCGCTCTACCGGAGCTAAATTAAAATTGTCATTTGCGAAATTGGCAATGCTAATTTTGTATCTTTGAAAATAAATCGAAAACCGAACGGACAGCAACGACGCGCGTTAAACAAAAGGGGCGGGGGGGGGGCAAACGACGTGGCGCATTATCGGGGTGCGCTCGTGAATCATTCGAATAATTTTTCCCCCAATACCACAAAGTGCAATTAGAGACGGCTTAGGAATAAACTTAGCGGGTGCGCGCGCGCGTGAATTCCGCGTGCGATTGCAAAGATCGGTAGTTTCCAGACGCGAGAAAGCATTCAAACATTTCAAATCCCGCGTGGCATTATTGGGCCAAGCCGACCAATGAGCGCGGCACGCGACCGTGACGTCAGAGCTGGGTATATAAGCCGGCGCGGCGTCAATCGTCGGCTCAGACCTCAGGCTGGCTTTGAGATGAGCGAGGCAAGGTAGTTGTTCTTCTCAGTGAAGTTCCCGTTGCGCTCTTCACTGAGGAGTCAAAGCCAAGAGTCCGAACAATCGCTCTCTTGCCCGTTTATATCCCGCGATTAACGTGCGTAAAAACAACAAAAAAGCAAAGAAAAACGCGTACAACGAAACAACGACGACAACGGCAACGCCGAGCAAAGCAACAAATCGAATCGGTCGTTGTTTCCAACCGAAGCTAGTCAAAGACGAGCGGTCCCGTGGGATCTGGCCGCTAGTGACCCGTACAAAAAGTGTTGTAGTCAAGGAAATTCTATTACTTAAACGTTTATTATTTATTGCATTGCCGATAATTGGGACTGTCAAGTGGTGCGATAGTTAGTACGAGGAGGGAGTGCGAACACGTGAGTCGAACGTTCGGCTTATAAGCGAAACTTTTGCCCGACCGTGCCCATGGTCTTGGAGTTGTAATTTCGTTAAGTTTCGCGACGCCCCGGCTCCTCTATTCATTTCCCGTCCTTTTTCCCCACTTTTATTTCTTCCCTACTGGACCTTCCTTCCTCGTCGAGGTCCTCGACGAGGAACCAGACCGGCACGAAAATTGCCTCGAACGTAGCGAAAAAGCTTAGGAGGCTGTGCAGCAAGTACAGAAAGATGGTCGGGAGCAACGGTACCATGATCGCCATCCGGCTTGTTCGCAGCAAGCTGCGGAAGAGGGAGGACCACCATTCGAATTCGACGCACACGGAGCAGACGGTGGTGCAGACGGCGACCACGGACAGCAGCTTGTCCCACGGCAACCATGTCGCCGCTGCGCCCACCACCGTCGTCATCGCCGATCCCGCGCCCGCGCTCGCCGCCGCCGCCCCGAACAACAATAACAACAACTGCAACAACCAGAACGGCGGCAACGTGGTCGTCACGCTGGACGAAAACAGCGCGTACACCAACAACGCCTACACCGCGACAACCACCAGCGAGCAGTTTGTCTGGCAGTTCCCGCCGCCTTACCCGCCGCCCCGCATCAACCCGTCGCAGTACGCGCTGTACAACGAACAGGTGAGTCCTTTTTTTCGCTAATTTTTTCGCCCGCTCCGTAGGCCCGCCGACACTCTTACCGCCCGACCAACCTGTGAGCAACGGTAAACTCGGCTTTATTGCGCGTGCATCATATTCGCACGCTCGATCCCATCGATCGGTACGACCGTGATAAAAAGCCCCCTACTACTCGATAGAGCAATTTTCTTCTACTTGTATACTTCAATTGCCCGTGCTTTTTTCTTTCTTTCTTTTTCGTTATTTCGTCTAATTGTCGTCGAAGTGAAATTTTGTTTGCCTCGTGTTGTCATCAAACGTTGTGCCAAGTGTTTTATTTTAATTTACTGAATTTAAGCAATGTGGAATAAATTTCGGTTAGTAGAATAATTCATACATATATATGGACCTGATACGAATTTTGTTTGAAAAGAAAATTATTTATTTCGCGAATTTTTTTGTTTGCTTTTGTGTTAAGAGTCGGTAAATTTGCTGTGTGAAAAATTTGTTGAATTCTTTAATAAAAAGAATTTTGTGCAAAAATTTAATTTTTTACATGATTCAATGTTTACCTTATATATATAGATATATATATAATTTTAATCAAATCAATTTAGTTACGAATTTAAAGTTAATGCCTATTTATATATTTATCATGAATTCATTAATCGTTAAATAAATACTTGTTTTGCAATATTAATCCGACAAATTTATTTATATAAATACATGAGCAAGAAATAGAAAAGGAATTTAAATTTTTTTTAAATTGAACTGCATGTTTACAAACAACTTTAAATAATTGATCATTGTCGTAAAGTCGCAAAATATACTTCAAAAACAATACACGAGCTTGTGCAACATAGCCGTACATTTGGCAGTGATGCCGATCAATTATGACCGCACCGTGTCAACTGTCACTTTTTGTCGTTATATTTCCCAAGTTATTTAAGAACTCACTTCAAATCTATCAGTGAAATATACTTAAATTAAGCAAGAAAATAAAGATTCAGTTATATTAATGTTGCAACAACTGGGGACGTTAAAATCTGGGACAAGAAAATAAGTGCTTAAATTCAGTAAATTTGTGTAGCGCACAAATTGGAGCAATTAGAGATAACAATTGAAAGTCACAATGATCGGTCTCGTGTCATTTTTGGTGTCTGCGGGCCACCTTCCGTCACTTTCCAATTCATACAAAAATGAGTTTTGCGCGAGTCAGAGATAAACACTTCCCTGTGACGTTTTTAGCACATTGGGGTGACTTGACATTTGGGGTTGCGATAACATAAAGTAGACCCGAGAATAACAGCCTAACTGTAACTGAATGAAAATGTAGACTCACGACCTCCAAAGAGAACGGTTAAATCGAGATTAGCTTTCTTGGCGTAAGGCAACAACTATTTTGACCGTTTGTCGAAAAAAAAAATAAATAAATAAATAAATAAAAAGGAAAAGAGAAAAAAAAACAAAGAGAAAAACCAACTTCTGGATTTTCTTGAATTCAGAAAGCCACACTGAGAAAAATATGATAGAGTAAAGTACGATTTGTGTTAGTAAAGCGAATGCATAAGGCATTGCTCGTGTTTTGTTTCAACATTGTGAAGCCTTTTTACCAAAAGTGATAGGACTTTTTGCGTTG
>JABFPN010001830.1:0-26049 GCA_022817305.1 Leptoteleia sp. ZL-2020 | reverse complement strand
GGGAAAGGGGGAGGGGGTGCGAGAGAGACCGAGGGAAACGGTGAATAAATCGTCGATTCGGTAATTCCGGAGGCTTCGCGGCATAAATCTAACTTTTGCGGCCGAGGGAAGGCTACTGGCACTTCCTGCAAGATTCAGGGACCTTTGCCAGGGGATGTCTAATCCATAGGTAGTTTCGTGCTGAGAACTACGAAAAGTCCGATATGCGGTGGCGTAACTTCGCCCACACTCAATATCTTCAAATCGTTGGCTACTTTGTTATCGAATAATGGGTATTAAATCACCGTTGGGCTTTGAGCATTGCGATACAAATATCGCGTATGAAGATCTTTATGAAGCACTCAGCAAAATGGCTTCGGCAAATGCCATAGGAGGGGGGGGGGGGCATCCTAAAAGAATATATTTCAGCCACGCGCGCAATTTGTCTCACTTATGTAAAAATGTTTTCGCATTAGACAAATCGCACGAGATACGAAGGAAAAGTGGAGAAACTAGAACTTGTGGAAAGGGAGACGGACAGATGTCCTAATCTGCACGAACAAAAAAGTCCAAAGAAGGAGCGATCATCCCTGGCACTATCATTCATTATAATAGGCATAACTATCTTCACTTTTTCGATTATTAACCGTTAAATCCACATCTAGATATTCAGCTGAACATCAGGCAAAGCAATTATGGATAACAGCTGGAAACAAGGGTGATAGATTTTATACGTTTCCAGTCTTTTGAAACGATTGGATACTGGCAGGATCGCCCAACCATTAAAGGACTCAACATTATTAATAGTAAATTCCCCCCACCTACGCTCCCATCCGTCCACAGAGAGCACATTAGAATACGCTCTTATATACATTCCATAAGACACTGCTCCTGCGGGTAACCTATCATCAGCGCCATCTATCGGAGTACTGGAGTATTCGCTTAACGATCCAGCCAAAGTCCAGCTGTCGTCCAGTTGTTCCAAATCCACACCGATATTTCGATTATAAAAATAAGTTATTATTAAACTGGAGTTATATTATTTGTATTTTATGTGCCATTGAAAGTTTGTATTTTTTAGATAAATAAAAAATCACGCAATGATTTATCATGAAATTTTAGATATTCTCGTTGTATACGACCAGCTTTAATGTTGCCTGATATAAACCATGAGGACGTTTTCGATCGGATTTTGTACTTCGTATGTGTGCATATGTGCGCGTGCGCATGTAAATTCGCAAAAAAGTTGGACACGGAGATTTATGTACGCATATATGTTACAATTAATGATACTAACTAGAGCGACTCACGAAACATAAGTTCAATTTGGTGAAATCAATTGATTAATAACAAAAAACGTGTGATATAATGAATGGATTTTTAAATTTTAATTAAATCCAGTAATTCTAGCATAATAGCTAATATTTTGTTTAAATCTTCTATTAAAAAAAAAAAAAACAGTTATTTAATAATTATTTTAATATTCTCAATTTCAAATTAAAAAATCACACAAAATAAATTACATCACCACTTTATCTTTCAGAAAAAAATCTCTTTCCTTATTCTTTCCACGGGATAATCCTCATTTAGCTACATTATTTTCCATATCATCCTAGGAGGATTATAGTTTCTCAATTTGCGCGTTATCATACTCATTAATCTTTATCACTGTGGATTTTCATTTTAATCCTTCATTTCATCAATTTCGTTTCATCATCACTTTGATTGTATTTACTTGCCGAAGCTTATCATTTTATAATCATCATTGGTACGCATCCAAGTCCATTCACTTTCCTACCAGCAACTCAAACTTTATTTATTTGCGTTATATTTTGTTTGCATTAATTCAACACCAGATTCGTTTATTAATTATAGTAGTCTGCCCAGTTAACGACTCTTTTGGACACGCAACGGCGGAATTCCAAGTATAGATTCGCCCGGGCAAGCCATAAAAATGGTTGGGCCCTTGTCAGGTATCTGCCGGGGAGCCCCTTAATGGTTTACCACAATAGAACCCTGCCAGACCCCGTCATGGCTTTGAGAAGGTGAGCCATTTCTGGGTTAGAATAGGGAAAAACCTACAAAGCCCAAAAAAGGGTATTTAAACTAACTTGGCCCTGAAAGGGTAAAACTTCCAGGGGCCTGATAAGGTATTACTGGGCACGCCATAACGAGCTTCAATTAGGAAAATCTTGCTGGTGCCCAATAAGGTATCTACCGGGCATGCCATTATTCCTCCGTTACATTGCCATTGGAGGCCTGGCATGTTTTTCCCTACAGGGACCAATTTTAATCCATCTGGGCCCCTACGAAGGTGCAATTAAAATTTCTACTTCGGATTGCGCGACTACTTAAATAATCAATTTAGAATCGCGATAAGTTAATAAATGGGTCGCTGTCCCGGGGACAGCGCAAAAGGAGGCAGGAAGTGAGGCGACGAACGACGGGAAAGCCAAGAGTTACGTGTAGGTAAGTGTTAATCTTGGTGGGTTAACGCAAGTGGCGTTGGCTGCCAAGTCTGCGGATTATCGCGCATCTTGTAATTGCCAACCAATCCCACGGGTGGAACCAGTTGGGAGTGGCTGAAATCGTTTGGCATCAAGCCTGATTGTACTAGTGCTCCAGGAATCTATACATATAATGTTATGTTCGCCACTCATTGGCCAGGCTATTATTATTATTATTGCTATTATTATTGTTATTATTATTTCGTTCCAACATTTGTATGTAAATGCAAGGAGTTTATCAGCGCGTCTTTCTGTCACCCTCTCTTTATCTCTGTCTCCCCGGTCTGTCTGTCTATCTATCTATCTATCTATCTCTCTCTCTCTCTCTCCCGCACAGTCTCGGCAGGTTCTCAGACGTACTACCTTTAATGGAATTGAGATAAAAGCACATCGGTTCAGGTGAATTTCTGGGTGACGCGCTAAGCTCGCCGCAATCAATTTCACATTTTCTAATTCTCGTTGAGCCCATTCAGCTGTTTGACTTGGCAAATTCTAGGTAAACCTTTGAAATTGTTCCGTCTAATTTCATTTCCAAACTCGGGATTAATCGAAAAAAAAAATGGCAAAAGAAACAAATTTATGCGTAGAGAAATTGATTATTCCTTCAAGAGTGTGGATGTGAAATTGAAACATTGAAA
Source organism: Leptoteleia sp. ZL-2020 (assembly GCA_022817305.1). NCBI lineage: Eukaryota > Metazoa > Arthropoda > Insecta > Hymenoptera > Scelionidae > Leptoteleia > Leptoteleia sp. ZL-2020. The sequence goes on along the minus strand of JABFPN010001830.1, from coordinate 22,925 downwards.
ATGGAATTGAAGACAGAAGCGTTTTCGACATTGGGCACATCAAAGAGATCAATGTTTGTAAATACTTTGAAGGTCAAATTAATGGAATAAAAACAATAATATTGTTTATTTACATCCAAAGGACGTTAAAATGGAGGTTGATATGTTGTAATTTGAAAACATTTAATTGCAAGTACCTTATTTGAACGGATTTGAAATTTTAGATCGTTCCAATTGATTTTCTAGAAACATCCAAGCTATAATAGAAAATATTTGTACAATGGAAGGGATACGTCACAAAAAGGCGGGAAATTCGGTTATCGCGGTAAAGATTTGAAATAATAATGTAACGGTCGAAGTACGTAAAGGTAGGGTAAATTTATTTTGGTATTAGCTGGACAAATCAGTCCAGCATCTGGATTGGGAACAAATATTGGCAGTGTAATGGACGTGTAAATAGGTCGGTTGCAAATGAGCGTTTATGACGTTTGATGTGCCGACGAAAGTAGCCGAATTTAACAAGTTGTTTACGCAAACGAACGGAACGCGTTGACCTCGCATAGATGGCCAAAGGGTTGGGACACACACGCCCTGGAAATGTCTAAATTAAACGACAAATACGTCGAGACACGAGGATTTACGCGGGGCGCAAAACACGCGCCGTCCATTTTCTCCACTGTCGGCCTGCCCTTTCGCCGCCAATCCCCTCGTCCAATTTCGCACGCACATTTCCATAAACTCATCATTTATACATCCGCGTCGTCTTTCCCCGGCTCTGCCAAAACAGTTCCAGGGACAAAAAAATATCCGCCTAAAATGATTTCCACTCCTTTTAAATATTATATTTGGACAAAAACCCGTAATCCTGACTGCTATCAGTCCGAACGCAGCCCGGCTTCCTAATCAGATTGTCTGATTTTGCGGGGCTTAAATGGTGGTGATAAAAAATTTGACACGTTCAGCCTGGGTTCCCTGTCTCCGGGGGCTAAAGTAGGTGTCACAATGCGAAGGTTTCGAGCTCGATAAACATTTCTTTTAAGCCGCTTTTTTCATCCCGTTTTTATTCCGCGCGGAAAGTCCGACTTGAAAATTCGACGGCCATTAATATTAAGTTCATTTGGACGAATAAATAGTTGATGATTTAAACAATTCTAAGTTAATCCCTCGTTAAGATTTAGTACAAGTTTAGATGTAGGAAGGACTTATCCAACAACTATTATTATCAACTTATTGGTGAGTAATTATAATGTGGAGAATAGACGTACCAAACGTTTGATGGACCAATGTTTTTACGAACGAATCATTCAAATACATATAAAATAATAAACACAGAACATATAATAGATGAACCTCGGAAAAGCAACGCAAACTGCGGTGTTAATTATTAAAGTGGCATTTCCATTTCTGAAAGCTCTGTATTGATTACCAAAATATTGACGCCATTTTCTTCGATGCTACCAACAGTTATTCTAAAATTTCGAATTCAAATAACAAACCGTCTCTGGTAAAAGAGAGAAAGTATTAATAATATTTACTAATATTCTTAGTAAACTGGACATATACCCATGGAAAAAAAATTTATATAGGTTTCCATATATGCGGGCATGTTTCTGAAAACATATATGCCACCTGTGTAAAAATTTTTCACAGAATCTGACAATGTTCGTAACGTTTTTTCTGTTAAAAAATATCGAGTTTTCAGCAGAAAACGCGTCCTTTGCGCGAACTTTTAATTTACTTGTTAAATTGAGGGAATCTGCAACTAAGGCGCATAGATTGCTAGTAGTTAGTGCAATATGGTGAGGCTGACTTAAATAAGAGAAGTTGTGAATCTCTGAGAAAAGTTGAAGAAGGGCAAATTTAAAGCCGTAGACGAAGAACGAAGAAAGTAAGGCCAAAATTGTACGAGGATGCGAAATCGGAAGTATTATTGGATGAAGATTCGTGTAAAAGGTAAGAAGGACTTGCACTTACACGAAGAATAACCGAACAAGCAATTTTACATTGTTTAATGTTTTAAACTAACAAAATATAAATATGCTTTGTTTTTGTTTTGCATTTACACCCACGTTTAGGTCCTTTTTGGATGTAAATAAACAATATTATTGTTTTGCTTTCTCTTACTAAATTAGAAACAAAAAACATTATTCCTTTTCTTCTACTGTACTCAATGTTAAAAGGGTTACATTCTTCAGTTCCATGTCCCTAATATAATAAATGAAATTGAAACTAACATTGCGAAAACATAGGACTACCCCTCTTAAAATCCTACACACACACACACACACACACCAGAACATCCAAACGTATACTATCCAGCAACCAGTAACTTCTGCCGGGTCGAATAATTATCAGCGCCTATAAAACGTATTTCCCTGCACAGGGACTGTTACGCGTAGCCGGTGTGAAAATGCAAAATTTCGACAAAGACGACGAGCGGTTTGATACGGCGCGAAGGCAGCAAATATCCAAACCGATGTAAGGATGACGTGTGTTGGACGGAAGAATGGTTGTGCAGGAGGGAAGAGTGTCACGTGTATTTTATAGTTTGGTTCGACCGAGAGTGGCGAAGTGTTGACGGACGGAGCGCGGTACAACGACCCAACATCAAGCCGCGTCTGTCCCAGCCGCCCTCTCCCTCTCTCGCGGCCTATCTCTCGCTCGCTCTCCCGCGACCGCCGCGCAACTTCTCCCCCCGTTTTTCGCCCTCTTCTTCTTGCTCGCTTGCCCTCATTCTCTCTCGCAACCCTCCGACGTATATCCCCCATTCGTCCGCTTTTCCCCATGCCATACGTCCGTCTCTCTCGCGCTCTTTTGCTTTACCGCGAACCAACCCCACAACCCCCCCCTCCACCTCCTCCTCCTCCTCCTCCCCCGTCTGCGAGCAGCCGCCCTCCAACAAAACCCAAACAGTGTTGCCAAACGTCGGCGACGCATGGCGTGACCCCATTTGCATTTCGTTTGTGCTTCAACACGGAATATTTTACATGGCACATTTTATCTTGACTGAGTGGATTGAACGGGCGCGAAATACTTCAACATATTTGGGCGCTGCTTTGATAACAAACGTCTCCCGTACAACTTTTCCAGCGATTGTCGGTGCCATCGCGCGCACCGCTATTCCGCCGCGTTATGAAAAGTAGACAAGCGAATAAAAACAATGCGCGAATTTGCAATTCGTTCGGAACTTTTGTTTTATCAATTCGCCAACCCTTATCGCGATAAATTGACACAGCGATATTATCGCTCCTGGTTTAATGAATTTCTATTATTTTCTTGTTTGTTTGCCGTTTTTTTTTTTTTTTTTGGATTGTACTTTTTAATTGCACGCGTGTCAAGATACACGCGCATCTAAAACGGGACAATGAATGATTTAAAGGAAGTGTTGAAAAACAAGGGGAAAAAAGGTTTGGCAATGCCAGCAGCGACGAGTTATGTGTGATGCCCAAGATAATTTTTTATTACCCCTGAATAACGGCTCGATTTTCGTATTACGCGGAGGCAATTGGGTAATTTTTAACAAACAAACATTTGTGATTCATATTTTATTTCTTGCTAATTTAATTAAGCGTAGTACGCTTTGAAGTGTACCATTTTGTACGTCATGGTGAACCGTTTTTAAACACTTTCCTGAGGGTGGCCAATTTTACAAATTAGAATATCAGACGATTTAACCTAAATTATTATGATTTATTCAATATGATTGTTTATTGATTGGTACCTGCCTTGAATGTACAATAAAACTAACTCAGGTGAATAAATGATTCCTTCTGTCTGTACTGAAAGAAAAATACTGGTAGAAATTTAACTCAGAGTTACCAATCCACGAAAATACAAATAATATAATCTAAATTATACTTTTTTATACAGTTTTGTTGTTATATATTCCAACACATATGCAGGCATATATGTGGCATCTGAGCAGACATATAGGTGGCATATATTCTACATATATAAAATTTTTTCATGGGTAGTTGCCAGCCTGCTGATATTTTCTACCAACTTAAACAGAAAATTATTAATCTTGTCAAAAGATACTTCTTTTTCTATCAATAAAATAAATAAACTATGTGAAATTATAAATAAGTCTGGATGCATTTGAGTCAGAAAACCGAGCTGATTCGACTCGATTTTATTTCAGTTCAACTTGGTATATTTTGCAGCGTGCATTAAGCCACGTTACATATTTCGGGCCGGGTACTGTAAATAGGAATAACTAAATAATTCAAGTCGTTTCATTTAAAAGTCTAAAAGAAAGGGTATATACATATCTAAATGGATAACGGTAAATTGTACTTCGGCTGAGTTTCGGAAACGGCGCTGTACTACATAGCAACACGTTGATACTTATGCTGAGACCTACAACCATTAAACAAGGCGTAAATTTTTTTTTCTCCTAGAGCTGTTTTGTGGACTGATTTGTAGAAGTGCAGATACGGCATTTCTACATTGAAATCGCGTCTGCGAACTTGCGGACGAAAGGCTTTGCAACAGTTGAATTGCTGAGCGGCAGCCACGAGTTGATGTAGTGCGGCGAAACTTTGCGGACAAACAAATCCGTACCGGAAATCCGACGGATGCCACCGAACGGGATTTTGTCGAGTGATAGAAAATGGCACTCGTAGGAATGGAACGAGTTTGGGTGGGAGGGGGTCAGGAGGAGGAGGAGGAGAGAATAAAAGAATCCCTGGAAGATCCGTTCAAGTAGCTAAATCAGACAGAAAATTACTCGCGCATTATTTGTAGACATTTGAATTGGAAAACGACGTAACTACTTTTGTAAGTAGATTAAAAATATAAATTGCAGTCCGTTGCGGCTATGATCTCAGTTAAAGCGAAGCATACAAAGTCTAACGAGTAGTACAAATTAGACAGGTTTCCCTTAGAAGAACGTTTGTAAATTAAACTGTTGTAAATAAATCTATCAAATTGTAAGTTGGAAATCCGTAAGATACTTTGAAATTCAAATGTATTTCAACGAAAGATCTGATTTACCCAACACTATTTATTACTAATAAAGTCATTATAAATAAAGTGAGATGCAAATTTGAAGAATTCCTGTTTACAGGACCAGGTAAACATTACGAAACTCTTTTTCTGATTTACTTATTAGTATATAACTTTTCAACAATTTCTTATAAATAATAACCTACTAATTAATTCTATAATATTAACTAAACTTTCTACTATACTACACTTAAAATTATACTTATCTACTGAAAGTCACACAATGGAATCCTAAGACAAAGTCCCTAAACGAGTATTCCACGATAATTTTTCAGGACTAAGTCACGCGGCAGTGTTCGACCTTGCCTACTGATTTAGCTTGGCATCCTAAACTTCGCACGAGAGGACGTACTTCTATTCGACGTGTTGTTCGACTATTGACTTCCGTATCCTCAATTGTACTTACACATACTCGGCGCCTATATCCGTGAACGGTCTCGCTATTTGGGAGCCCGATCGATCCGAATGTGCCCCGCTTGACGAATAAGAGTTAAGTGATGATGCACGAAGAGATTGGCAAGACTTTTCGTTGAGTGTTCACATTCAGTGAAGGACTGGGCGATACTAGCAAGCGTTATATCAGGTGTTCCAAAGTGGTCGAAGCCCGGAGAGAAAGCTTGGCGAACGGTTGCAAAGCCCATATTGATGCCAGGGAAGGTGATGCTGGGATATTTGGTGGAATGGAGAGGAATTGTTCATCGCGAGCTGCTCGAAAATCTTTTCGTTTTTTCGAAATTACTATAAGTTCACTGGTTACAGAATTATGATTTTAGACAGGAAAGTAACAAAAGGACATCGATTAAAATGGCGACGAGGTGTCGCCGATAATCGGTAATGTATGCAGCGTTCTCCTCCCGCGCCATCTGTAGTACTTATCAGTCTTGAAACAACTACCTACACTGTTTATATATATAGACTCATGGAACTTATATTTCGAGGATATCAATACCTCAATATCTTCCATAAGTTATAAGCCCCAAAATTTATATTATGTTGCAATTTTTTTTTAATTTTGGTGGGAAATTTGAAATTGGCAAATAGAAAATTATTGGCAAGGGACATATCCTCCCGCGCCATCTATTTTTTTAAAATCTAATTGAACTAACGAGGCTGGCCTGGGGCCATGTTGAATTTTACTTCATGAATAGTTAAACTTTTAATGCTAAAGAAATAATCGAATGCAATTAATTATAGACAATGAATTGAGTTGCCTTAAAATACCCGAAACATTGCAACGCGGTGTTTAACGTTGAGCTTGAATAAAATATCAACGATGCGAATTACGGTATTCAATTAAGGAAGAATTTATTAATCTTTCGCCACAAAATCGTCCTGTGAAAAGCCAACGTATACTAAACCGCAACCACAGTCCACCCGTGGGTTTGTTGCGGCCGCAACAATAGGGAATCGCGTGTTCTAAGCAAATAGTATATCATCAGTAACCTCTGTTTCCATTTATATGCCTTGTTCCTCGTTTTGTTTTACAGGTTTTTTTGCACATATTCCGCGATAAAAAAAGCAGCAACCGGTAACGCTGCAAGGAGAAATATGTTACTGTCATTACCCGTGGAAAGAAATGTATATAGGTTGTATATATAAGTTATATATAGGCCATATTTGCCAACATATATGCGGGCATATATGCCACCTATACAAAAAATTTTCTATGGGTATAACAGTAATTTCTTTGTTCAGTTATATGTGTTATATGAACAGTTCAAAAAAGTTCGAACAATTGAATTTTTGACCTACTGAAGAATTGTACGAGCCCGATCATAGCAGATTTGATCGGTGTAACGTCTCGTAATAAAAATATCGCCTCGAAGGGCAAAAAATAGAAAGCCGCGTTATCTTGATGCATGAAGAAACATTAGCGTCTCAGCCGTAATATGAGAGAAAGTATTTGTCGCGTCTACGTCGACTTGTTTTCTTCCTTTTTCCGTGCCAAGCGGGTATGAATCCGAGAGGCGAAACGTTATCGCGCGAGCAGAGTCTCCGGACTCTACTGGAAAAGATTTGATAAAGATTACGCGAACGGAACAAGTCGAAGAAAACAACTGAAGTGCATTTGTCTAGATCGCGAATAGCCGGCTACTTCACTCGAGGGGCTTCCTTGGTCCTGCTATCTGTGACCCAAGATTCCTTCTACTGAGCAAATGACCCCGTTCGCTAGGATACACACAATTCTTATTCCATCATATTAAACTCAAAATAGCTCGTTACGCGTAATAAAAATCAAACCATCCATCGAGACCAGCCATTAAACCTTGGTTGGAAAAAATATAAAAGCCCTGCTAAAAGCTACTTAACTTTTGTCAGAACCCATCCACCAAGTAATATAGTGAATTATTGGTCAGCCTAAATGATAACATGGATTTCAATAAGATTCCGAATATTTTTGGAATATTTCTTGCCATTAGGGTGCATCCACATACGGCTGAATCAGGCATACCAATTTATCCAATCTTCAATACGTTGAAGTCGAATTAGTTTTCGTTGATTATTTAACCTTATGCTCGGTATTATCCTTAATATTATCGGCAGATAATATCGAGCGGTCACAGTATCCCAGGGAGGCAAATACAAGGAAAAGCGCCAAACAGACCAGGGCAGAATCGAGACGGAAAAAGGTAAAGGAGAGATAACGACAGGATAGGGTGGAACAATTACGACAACGACCGTTTTGACGACATCTATGAAAGTGAGTAGAAGGATGACTGAACGAGCGAAGACGAAAACACGCGGGCAAAGGGAACGAAGCGATGCGGCGACGGTAAATGATGTGGTTTCTTTCAGTTCTCCGCGCGCAACCGAAAGCGTCCAAAATAAATAACGAAGTGCGGTTAGGGGTGTGCGCAACTTTATAAAAAACTACGTAATTACACGTAGCCTGACGGTTTGCACAAGGCCGACTTTAGCAGAGACGAGAGAGGCTTTGAAAGGGGGCGCGCAAACGCCTAAACTTAAGCGCTGCGAGCACCCTCGATCTTTTCACGTTAGCTCGCTTTCGGGCGTTATCACGCACATACGCTTTACAACTGCATTTGCAATTTAAGTCGCGCAAGTATACAGAATAATGATAATCGTAGCCTTTATTTAAATGTAAGAATTCAATATTCTTGAAGAATTAGTTGTTGCTTTGTCATCTCGACTGGCGTGTCAAACAACTAGAGTTGCCAACTGTTTCATATTATTCAATTTAAGAGCGAAGTGACACTCGATGACCAACTTGGAATGAACTTAATCAACTTAATATAACGTATCTTTATAGTATATTACTCCACGAGGAAAAAAGTGGTTTTAAGTTGGTAACACTGGCCAAAGGCGAAGAGTTACCAACCTGAAACCACTTTTCCAAATATGAATTTTTTACTGCTATAAATACTTTACTAAATGAAATTATTAAAACATATATGGACCATTTTTACTATGATTCAAAGACCTGAACTGTTCAAATACGTTCATAAATTGTTGGAACATTTGACAGACCTAGTTGAAAAAAGAAATGGAGAGCAATTTATATTTCACACTTTCACAACAAATCTATACCACTTGTGACTGGTGAAAAGCGGAAACAATACGCCGCCAGCGAATCTTGAATCGGAAGACAATCATTAGGTAACAAATCAAAATTAATTCCCTGCTAAAACCGTCCCATAAATCCCGAATCGATTCCTATTCTAAAAACAATTTCCTTCAAAAACTTTAAGTCGAAGATAAACGGTCGGGACTTTTTAGCAGTTTAAACTTTAGCGCGGAAACTACTTCGCAGGCATTTGCATTGAAACATAATCGAGGAATTGGGAGAGGCGACAAAGCAATAAAGCGGCAAAGCTGCTGGAGAACGAAACAGAACACAGGTGGAAATTTTTAAACGGCGCAGTATTGGTTGAGTACTGGTGGACGGTAGCCGATCGTTGGCTCGTAACATTGGCACGATACTGGTATGAAACACTGATCTGCTTTGCCCCAGTACTGGCAATCGCAAATAGATTAAAACTTATTTGGTTTTCAATTTTTAATCGCGTTTGGTTGTGATATCCGCATTCTAGAATTTGAACAATAATCCATGTAACTCTACAGAGCCTGGCACTGGGAAATCACAGACTTACGACCGTTGTTTTGCCAGTACTGGGCCAGCCCAGCGCTATTTATTACTATTATAAGAGCACTAAAATGTCCACCTGGAAAAGAGTCGCAAATAAGACGCGATTAACGTTAAATTCGGCAGCTTATTTAAATGAAGGGATACGCCTATCTTCCCTGATGGTTGTCAATCCCTCTCCATCTCTCTCCCTCTCTCTCTCTCGGCCTGCGAGCCTCTCCATCTTTTTCGGGACACGTACAAAATGATATGCGCTTTGGAAAGAGAGACTATATGTACTCAGAATTCGCGCAACCCATCCACTCACATTTTATTCCGTGCCGTCGGTACCAGTAAATCAAGTCACGTGTCATTTACCCGAATACGTAATGTATCGCATAAATATAGGAGTCATGCTCACGCATGTGCACACAAATGCGCATACAAGTCCGAGCAATCATGCGAGCGTAGAAAGAGGGCAACTTTTTTCCAGCCTCCGCTGCTGCCATCCAGGAGGGAAGATGTGGCGAGGGTCGTGAAACGCCGGAGGAACGGTGCTGGTGGGTGGGGCGTGGAGGCGGGGGGGGGGCGTCGGAGGGGTTCGCGCGAATTTTGACTCGCTACAAATACGGCGATCCGTCATCTTTCCGCGCAATTTTGGAGAATCGGCCGCGCAAACTAATTTACACGCCGCGTTTCCTGACAACAAAAAATACCCGTCATTTAAATTCCAGACCATTCGGACAGCGTCAAAATTAATGTTTATAATCAGCGCGGAATGAAGAAATACGCCGCGCTGAAGAGCGAGCATAATAACCCGGTTAATTAATCGCGCGCGTTTGACACGGCCCCGCGAGCGCCATTTTTCCCCCATTTAAGGCAAAGAGATAGCGCGGGGGAAAAAAAAGGAAAAGGAGGGCGCGTATAAAAATAAAAGCGGGCTTTACATTTTATTATTTTTCATCTCCTCGCCATTTTCAACCTCAGTCGACCCTGTTAAATAATTCCCGAACGCGGGCCTTATGCAGGCTTAACATTTTCAACCCAATAACCGTTGAAATATCTCAGTCCCCGCGTTCGCGCCCTTCAAATAACGGCGCGCTTCTAATGAATTCCTAAAGACGATCGCAAAATGAAACGCTTGAAATGTCAAATAAAATTAACGCCGGCCGCACAGTAAAGGATTTGATTTAATTTAAAAAGAAATTAAGTAACACGAAGCACGGTCATTAAGGTCGTTTTAAGGGAAGCCCACAACACTTTTATGAGTGCCGCTTTGACGGCGAGCAAACAGCGCGACGTCGGTCCCGGCGCTAAGTATTTTCCTCGTAAATCCTAATAACGTGATATCAACGCCCCCGCCCCGACCGATCTTTCAGTTTCGTCGAATCAATATATCCACGGCCATTATTAACCGAGAGGATTTGAGACCGGGCCCAGGGGAGGTTGGGTCAGGGCGTGCCCATGTTGGGTACACCTAAGCCGGGCCTCGTATATGAACCTATTCAGGTAAACCTGTATGGGCCTAGATAGGGCCTTCTAAGGGTCATGTATAGTCTGTAATCGGCCTATAATCGGCCCTAAAAAGGTCTTTTGTAGGAATAACTATGAAAGCCAAAGATAACCAAAGTTTGATTGAAGTTTGTCAAACCTGGATAGGCCCAATATTGGCATTCCTGGATGCACCAAAAGACAATATAAAAATAATATACATTATAAAGTAGTGCCATCTTTCTAGAAAATATTATTGCTATTGTTGGGGCTAAAGTTGGGACCTAGTAAGGTTCAAATTTGAATCCAGGAAGGCCTGGCCTTAATAACAACCAGAACACGGATCGCAATTCTAATTAATTTCCCCGTTTTTTCCCGTCGCATTTTACAATCGACGCGTAAATTCGCGCGACAATGCTCGCGAAAATTTGTAACGCGGGCTCGCTACAATGGCGCAATAAAATATCGCGGCAATGCGCGTGTCGACAATTCGACAACGAGAAGCGTCGTCGATATTTTGTTGGACGGCCCCGCCTCACGAGGATACTCTCTCGCTGATCTCGAAAGTATTTTGCAGGTAACGTGAAAACACGTAGCGTGCGCGCAAGATAGAAAACTCCACGACCGCGAGTGAGAGAGAGAGAGGGGGCGCAAAGAACCCCGGGGAAATATGAGACACGGCGAAGCAGCTGAGGCGTAAAATAGTCTCCAGATCCCGAAACGCTGCGAAAGCCAACCATATACAACTTCGTCCGCCCCCCCCCCCTCCTTATTAGACGTCTTCTATTTTCCGCAAAATTGTTACCGCCAAAATCTACGCCGCTATTTCACTTCTCCTCGGACTCCGAGGTATCATTTATGTCGGAATTTCCTACGTTATAGAATAATCAATTATGAGTGATAATGCCGGCGCGGCTAAAACGCAGTTTAAATTCCACCGCGGTTGTTTCCTACTAAACAATAATATGTCCGCTTGACGGACAGTTCAATTAAACCTTATCCAGCAATATTTATTACAATCGTTCTCTTAATTTTTTTTCTTCTTTTTTTCTTTTTCATATAAAACTTGAGCAAACGACTTCGGTAAACTGGGTGACAAACTGTAAGTTGCTCGACTGTCAAATTTGATAATAAAATTGATGGATGTTCTTGTTATAACGAGTGTAAAATAATTGGTTAGCTTTTCATAGTAAGCGGGAAATACAAATTAACGTAAGTTGGAAAGTTTTAATTAATGCAAATGACCAAAGAAAGGAGGCAAAATAAATGCGCGCAAAAAACATGGAACTGAATAATGAAACGTTTTTAATATTGTCTGTATACTTGAAAGTAATGTTGGTAAATATTTGAAAAGCCATATTAAAGGTAGAAAAATAATATTGTTTGTTTACATCCGAAGGACAGAAGAATGGATGTAAATACAAAACAAAAACGAAGTTTATCTACACTTTGTACTTTTAAATTCAATTACTTCAAACGTTGTTTTCTTACGAAAAAAAAAAATAAAAAATCAGTGATTATTTTACTTTTATCCATGTGTCCATAAAATTTTTCATAGTCGTAAAATTTAATTTAACAAGTCTGAAATTAATCATTTCTTTCCCCAGAGTTTCAGACTATTTTAATATTAATAAAAATCCTGAATACTGAAAGTATTAATTTCAGATTCCAAAATGTCTGACAGTAAGTTTTGTTCTAGCCAACTGTCGTCTTATTGAACGTAACCAACAAAAATATGTGGTAATTGTCTTCTTTTGACCCAAAGAAAAAGAAAAAAAAAAAAGAAATTGAACTAGAAAATGGATGTTCAGTGGAAAATGTGCAGCTTTGTTCCGTGAACAACAGCTTTGTTGATAAAACATGTCCTCTAATTTCACCGAAAAGATCCTTTATATTTAAAATTCAATGTAAATTTTCATTTCTATGCATTTTAATTTCATTCCTTTCATTCACTGCTCTGTATTTTCATTTATTAAATCGCGAGCATTTAAATATAAAATATATATTATAGATTTTTTTTCAATTTCATAACAATTTTCTTAATAAAGCATTTCTAATGATGTCTTTAAATAATTTTTATCGCCAAATATAATTTTCACAGCATACAATATAAACCATGACAAAGAATATTCTAAAATATCTGACCATCCTTTGTTCTTTACTAATTTAATTCTTACATGCATTCACAGTCTAATGAATTAGAACGTCTTACGTTCAACAAAGTCTGAATCAGCATTTTCTGCCTTAACTTCGGACTCATTTTGAATCTTACGTTGAGAGTCTGATTTTTGAAGTTTAAATTTAAGTCTTAACGTCAGACGTAGTATTAAAAACCAAGTTGACATAAAGTTAAGTTGTGTTATAATAGAAAAACTGACAGATTTAGTCTGATGTACAGAGTTTTGTAGAAAATCATAAATAAAACTGTATTAAAAACAATAACAATTGACAACTGATTATCATATGTCCCAAATTAAGACTAATTTCAAGTTCAAAGTTTAAATCAGAAAATAATTAATTTAATCATTGGACTAAGAATCACGAGTACATCTCTATGGACAATTAAACGATAATTTCCACTCAGCTGCTACAAAGCCAACAAATCTAGATCAACTTTAATCAAATTAATGCAAGATTACGTATATACTTATTTTGACGAAATCAGACAAAATTCCACTTATCGATTATTAAGTCAAGAATTGTCTAGGAACAAACGTGGAAGACAAAACATCAAGATTTATGAATTAAGTCTACAATTTTTTAAAGGCCAACTCTTGGCACATCCTGCTGTTTTTTGGTATAAGTAAAGTTTTCTGCGAAGAAGCTTTCTCATAGGCGCGAGGAAGCAGAAATAGGGGCAACAACGGAAATAGAAGCGAAGGAGTCCCGCCTCGTCTTGATCAATACAGCCACGGCCTACTGCTATAGGTAACATTTTCGCTGCCTGCCTGTTCGCTCCGCTGCCGCTTTCCTCTTTGCCTCCCTCGTTGCTCCCCCGAACGGTTCTGCTGCTATAGATCTGTCTCTTATTCGAACTAACACGCCTTGCCCCATCCCATCTCATCCTATTGCAGGCCGTTCCATCTCGTTCCGTCTCCCGGAGGCCCGAACGGAATAGCTAGCTACCCCACGGGACCTGGACCGTATCCCTTTCCGTTTTGGTGCCGCAGCTGGAACGACCAGGCGCGATCCTCTTACGTTAGTTGATCATTAATCCCTCCACACCGCGCACCTATAATTTTTCAATATCTTTTTACGGAAGACGCTTCTTTTCGATCCAACAGTCTGCTGTTGAGCAGTCTGCAATGCTCATTAATTAGCCCGAATCAATATTTACACGACTACTATTACCCTAGTAGACTTAATACCGGGCATGCCCATAATAGAAACCAGGCCCAAGAAAGATTGAGTTAGGCTGGTTATATCATATCGGGTATACCTAAGGCGAATCTACTCAGGGTCTTCATATGCAAACCTATCTAGGTAAACCTTATGGGCCCAGATAAGGCCTTATATTGGGCCTAATTGAGAGTGTTATGCCTTAAAAAGTAGTCTATAATTGATGCTATGAAGGTTCTTTATAGGAATAACTATAAATGGGAAAGATAGCTTAAGTTTGACCTTGTCAGACAAACCTAGATAGGCCCAATATTGGTATTCCTGCATGTACCAATCTCTAATGCTCATTAATCAACCCACATAGGGTGGCGTGAATGTGAAATGTCGCTGCAAATTCGAAATAAAGCTGAATGGAAATGCAATCCGATCAAATTGTAATGAAGGAACTTCTTAAACGTCATTAAACAGCCCTGGTCGGACTACAAAAAGGCTCCAGCAGCGTCACTGAAATAATTTAGATTACGTCGATTCCAATTGTCGCTCGGGCTCGGTCTCTAACTAAGAAAACTTCGCCAACATTCTAAAACATCGCTTTAGGAAGCTCCCCAAACTCATTAATAACAAGCGCCGAAAAGTTGCAATCTTCCGCCCAAGAATTATGATCAAATGAAACGGATTTTATTGATGGGATTTTGCTCCTGTATATATATGTATATATATATATTGAAGTAAGAGCAGCGGTAACTTGATGCGAATAATATGATTTGACGAACGACATAAATGCATTCCGAGTGCAGGCATGCTCGACATCTCAGCTTGACGGCTGAACAAGTACCGTGTACACGAATCTCTGTGTGCTATCCCGCTATACGCGGTCATGTGTGTTCTGATGTCAGAATAAACTCCGAAACGGTTTAGATACTGCGCAATTCCAAATCTCGTATACCAACAAACATGGCTTAAATACTGGACCTTGCAATTTCTTATTTGTTCACGATTAAAACAAAGTTCCAAGTAAATGTTGCTGACTTCAATAAGCAGAAATCCTATGGCAGATATATTAAACGGCTAAAAGAGATGAGAAATATTGTTGAAATAATGATTTGGTAAGTAATAAATAGTTACGTCATCTTTTGAAGAAATTTAAAGAATTGGGTTAAATAATATCACACCTTTCGGATGATCTAGAAGTGTAAAATTGAAATATTACTAAGCCTAGAAAATTCTGTGTATTCAAACTGTCACGAGACGAACAAAGAGTCAACAATACTCTCGTAATTGGGGACCAACTTCCGGGTAATACAAACTTCTTCTTTATGGATTTATGGAATGTTCATCCTTACCATTCACTGAACCTAAAATCAAGTAATGGTTATTACCCGCGATAAGCTTTCAATCTATCGTCAACGGTCTCATTAAATGGTGCATATTTGATTAATTTGCGGGGAGAAGGAAGACACGGTGATCCACCACGAGCGAACATCATTTCACAAAAAATGATGCGGCCGGATTGACTTAGGTCTCTGGCCGATCAGCGGCGAACTACACGTGTTCAGAGCAAACGGTAGTAGGGTATTATAAAGCCAGGGTATAGTCGATGCAGAAAACCGGACACAGCCTCAATCACCGCAACCTACTGATCTACCTTATCCACCATGATGGGATGGTTACCCGTTCAATATCAAGAGATAATTTCACATTTTTTATCTTCCACGAACTGCATGCTTCTCTATACCAATGTAACCAACCCCAAATAGAAATTAAATATGGTTTGCCCTAAGTATAATAGGGCCCCTTTCAGGTTAGAATATGCCTAGTCCTAATAGGGAAGTGCACCTCAGGACTGTACCAGGGCCCTATCCGGAAAGGACAATTTTCTGAAAGTATGGTCGACCTACCCAGGCCATATTTTAGCCCGATTGAAACTCTACCTTAGGACGTACCATGCATTTATTGTACGATCATTATTGCAAATATGACTAATTTGCATCTCCAACAACTCTCGTGCTACCCGACGCAAACCTTAACCTTAATACATATATTGAGCGCACTTGAATCTGCACTTTATCTTAAAAAGTGGGGCTTACCAGAATACCAAACTGCAACGAAACGCTTAAAAATGAAACTGAGAGTAAATTTAGATCTTCCGGCGAAAGGTACGAGCTTAAGCGGTGCAATGTGCAGGCACGACGCCATCAAAGAGCGAGAGAGAAAAAAACAGGGTCGTAGTACATGTCATACAAGTCCAATTCCTGCCAGGATGTGTTTTCGCTGCAACGGAAATACATGGTAGCCTTCTAGCGAGAGCTGCCTTCAAAGTCCCAAGTGGTGCTATGCGATGTTGTTATGAATATTCAATACTTTCACCTCGTTCAATATGAATGCCGTTGATCTTGGCGAGCCGCTTTGGGCTCCCTCCGTATTAACGCGCACTACTCAGCCGATAAATAAGCCCTGTCGTTTTCGCAGAATGGCTTCTGATGCCTTTACCCTCGACACCGGTTTGCATTTAGGGCCCGAAAAGACGATGAAAAAGACGTCAAACGTCGATCGATATTCTCGGAGCGCCGGATTAGCGGGATTATGAATACGCTGTGAATCATGTTGACCCAATAAGACACGAGCAATATCATGCACAAAACTGCTAACGCAAAATCCCATGGAAAAAAAAAGATTTATATAGGTTGCCATATAAGCAGGCATATATACAGCATAGTTTAGTTAAAAACAAGCGAGGATTAAAAATATCTATACCTGATTGGGAATTAAAAGCAAATGTGAACATAACCTAAGTGTGCCTAGAACATTCTAGAAGGAATCTATAATTCGATTAAAAGTAATTTGGGAAAGTTCGCTGGTTCACTAATCAGTTAAAATAAATGGCTTTAATGGAACACCAGTTTTCCGGTGGCCATTAACTAATAACAACAACAATATTCCTTCGGTTCCATTACAATGTAATTGTTTTTAGGGTTGATTCAATATTACTAATGCAAACGCAAACTCGTGTTCCAAGATAAGTAAATTTTCCTCCCGCTTTGATGGAATAAATCTAAGAATAATGTTTATAAAACTGACGTAGTAAATTCGCCGCAACGGTAAATCAGCATAAAAACCTGTATTTTCGCAATGTCATTATGATTGCGAACATTTTGAAAAAGACGTTATCGAATATTTCAATTTCCAGCCACTTTAATTGTAAATCTCATTTCCAATTGGTTGAAACTGGATTATCAGATATTAAATTTGCACTGACCGAATCGATAATGAATTAACGAGACAACACGTACTACTAATTCAACGACGTTTTGATTGACAGCTTAAAATATAAAATCCGGACGCGATAAACATAATATGCAGGGGGAGGCGGGGGGCGGGTACAGTTGATTGGAATAATGCAATGAAAGACGCACTCGCGCAGCAGATTTGGATTCGCTAATGAAGCTTGACACGGACAAAGTGGAGGTCATCGTTCCCTTTGATTGGCCATTCTTGTTAATCATTCAGGGTACCCTTGGGAGCCCATTGTAGGGCGGTTGAATGCTCGACTTGCTCGATACTTAAATCTCGCTCTTTATTATTTAGGAAAGACGTCATAATTATAAGGCTCACGCGTGACTCGTTGAAATAAATGTGAGTCACGATAGCACGATAAGTGAACACGATATACCTATCCCGTACTTACGGTTAAGCGCAGCTCCAAAATTATTCATTCGACAAGATAACAAAAAAGAAATCTCAAAAGACTGATAAACAAAAATAAAGCAGTCGACTGGAACGAACTAGAACTGTGGCACTTCTTGATTATTAACTGGGCCAACTCCATCTTGCCAGTGGGTGCATAATATAATGAAAAAAGGTGCGCTAAAATTCCAGTAGTAGTCGGTGTAAAATGGTTGCCAGTGAATAAACACTGAGAAAAATATGACAGCAAAAATTACTGTTTTTTAACTGTGCTTCAGATGTATATCTGTCTTTCAATAAAAATTACTTATTTTTTAAAGCAAATAAAGACAAGTTTCAAATAATGGAACTGCAGAATGAAACGTTTTTTTTTAAGTTAGCAAGAAAAAAACAATGTTTGTAAATATCTGCAATATTTATAGATAAAATCGAAATTTTACTGAAAAACGGATATATATCTGAAACACTATTCATATCTGAATACAATTTTCAGTAAATAAATGTGTAAAAATATTTTGCCACTGGGATTATTACATGTTTAACGTGTTCTTCCCTCGATTACTACTGGAAAAAGTTCTGTGAATTCACAGACGACTTTTTCAGTGTAAATCTCTGGAAATTCAAAACTCGGAACATTTATATTCAATTAAAATTGAATGAAGATATTACGGCCACTAAACAGGGAGAATAGATGAGTGATACGATAACTCGACGTCATTTATAATCAGAGACAATTTAAACACATCTATTGCGTTTGAGTTCAACACTTTATAAGTAATCAAAATCCGTCATTTCAATTGTGAAATATCACACTATAGTTGCCGCCGACGTTTCTCTCTTTCTTACGAGATTCTATTTAAAGCTGACGATGCATTTGCCTCTCACTCTTTCGTGTAGAAATATATTTTTTGCGTGTTTCAAATACCCCACAACTTCGCGTAGAAAGCGTGCGTCACGAACGACGTGTCTGATTGCGGAACAAATAGTTATATGATTACCTACCTTCGTTGAGAAAAAGTGACAAAGTTTAATATTGAAATTGAAAGCAAGTGCAATAACAGTCACGAAGACTTAATTCTAATAAATGTTATTTTGCGATCCCTTTATCTCAATATGCAAATCACAGGCATACATTGTTTCAAATATTTGACAATAATTGTTGGAACTGAAGAGCTAAGAGTTTTTAAAATGAAAAATGTAAACGACCAGTGTTAACAAACATTTGGAAGGTCACGTAAATATAAAAACAAATTGTATTGCTTACAATATTGAAGGTCATTGCAAGTAAATACAAAACAATATATGGCCATATATAGATTAAGAAAAAATTTTCTCAACAAAATACGTATAACATAAAGCTTGGTATAGACAATTTCCATACCATAAGAACCCTTATATAATAACTCAAGTTTAATTACTAAAAATGTATATTTGGTCGAAAATCTCCCTATCATCTTTGATACTCTCAAAGAAGAAATGAGCATTCAAAATCTAATTTGATAATACTAAAATAATGTTCACATTTTGTGTGGTGGAGGGGGGGGGGAAGGGGGGAAGGAAGAAAAAGCTTGGAACAACTTTTTGGCGGAACTTTAATCCCAATCTGATTAGACCGGAAACTGAGACTTTGGTCAGGTTCGAATAATGCTAAAAGTTTTAATCAGTTCGCCCGAAGAAATCGACAGGTTTGCAGAAAGAACAGCGTAAATATGGTCCCGATTACGAAAATCAGACAACCTTAACACGAATCCATCTACTTCAGATTAATTAGCAAGAAATTACAATTCCTTCGAGCTCGCCATTAAGGATCTTACTTCGACTGGGAGGTTACCCGGCTACGTCACTCGGATTCGATATCTCGACTTAATTACCAGGGGCGGCCGTATAATTGACAATTTATTCGAACGGGCTATCACAGTTTGGCAAGGCTCTCCCCCCCCGCCACTCCCCGTTGTTCCTCGAGCCTAATGCACTTGCAAAATGAGTGTGACGAAGGTGACTAGAAAAACCAGATGATCAAGCTGTTTCGTATTCTTCGTCAGGACTATTCCTTTTGTCTCGAGTAAGCTACCTCAGGCTGGCTTTATATTTCTCTTTGACTCTCTCACTCTCACTCTCTCTCCCTCTTTCTCTTTCTCTTTCACTCCCTCCCTCTCTTTCTCTCTCGCTCTCGCTCTCTCTCGCTCTCTCTCTCTCTCTCTCCCTCTCCCCTTCTATTACGCCGTTATTTTATTTCTTCCATTGTTTCGAGAGCTCTAGGGAAGAAGGAGGGTGCGAGGGAAAAGAACAGTGGTGAATCGCGCGAACGCGCGAGTGAGATGGAAATTGAACCCGAACGAGTTGGCCGATGTTACCCACACGTATACATTAACAATTGAACACACACGCGCGCGGCAATAAGTACACACGGGGCTTCTAAACATACGCGGTCCCACACAAACAGGTAAACAAGTAAGCCGCTATATCTTTTTCTCGATTTGTCCCTTGAATGTTGGCGTTATTTTACTCGTTGGTCGCTTTGTTTCGGACCATCCTATTGAACCGCGAGCGAGATAATACGTCCCAGCACCAACTAAGTAGACTCCATACTGAACTACTTCCCACACCAGCGACCCCTATCCACCCTGCCGTTCCGTGTGCTACCTTCCAGTCTGTGTTTTACTATTCACGTGATGCATGATCAACTTTATTTCGTTACTTCTTTATTTCTTTCTCTCTCTTTTTTCCTCTTTTATTTTTTGGATTCATTTCAGCTAAGTAGTATACGTTCCTTTGTTACCGACGATACTGCGGATCTTAATGGTACTCCTTCTTGAGCAAAAGAAGCTGCTTACGGAATGTCTTATTATTTTTATTTTTCGTATTTTGAAAAAGTTTGATCCTTCGGTCCCATTTTAATTTGAGGAAATTTGCAGCTGAGGCTGCCTTAAGGGAAAGAAGTCATCGTGGCAGGTTTAAAACATTGAAGACTAGTGGATTTGACGTCGAAGACAAAGGAAGAAAACTGGTTAATCTGACCAAAGGATCATTTAAGGTCCTTGGGAATGTCAATTATTTAATAAGAATAACGAAGATTTATTTCATGTCCACCTCCTGCTTCTATCTATCTATATCTTTTCTCTAATCCGATACTCTTGTGGAAGCTAATCTAAATTTAACGTAGATACGCACTATTATGAAATTATCGCAAAAATCATGATCATTTCTCGCAAAATACCGTCTGATTTTGTTAAATATAACCCAAATGAACATGACAAAAATTTATCAGCTATAAGCAACCGGGAGAAATATATCGTTTTATTAATCCGAGCCCATTAATCATCTTTATTTTAACCATCGATAAAAGTGAAGCGCTTGAGTGACGGGGGCCGTCATACATTTAATATTAGACTTGCCACGGGAGGGAAGGCAGATAGGTTGCGGAAGAAAAGCTGACCGTTGTTCTACGGTAAAAGCAAATTCGACGCTCGGCGTTAGTCGGACGAGAGCAACGTCGATAAATGTCGAGATCCTGCGGTCAGTCCTTGGAGTCTCAGGCTTAGACCAAAGTCCAAAGGCGATGTTGCCCCGGAAAATTCACCCTCAGCCGAACCCGAACCTCTCTTACATTCGCCCCTTACAGGAGCTTTCAAATTAAAGTATAATTTCGTTCAAAAGGTTTGAGAATGTTTCGTGGGCTAAAGAGATCGCTGCCAAAGTAGTCTATCCTTTTCCCTCAAGTGTGCGAAAAATAAAAAAGAAAAAAAGAAAGAAAAGAAAGAACATTTTCTATATCATCAAAAGGATTCCGGCACTCCGTAAATATTGCTCATTTTTAAGTTGCATTTTTCATATTTTGCGTACGAAAATAGAATCTACTTAATTTCGCCCAGTTTTCAACTTTTCCATTCAAGCAGCTAAAGGTCTTAAATGATACATAAACAACACTGCAATAGACTTTATGCCAACCGTTTTTCGGTAAATTGCGCCTTACGTTACACAATTTGAATTACAATTTCCTTTGAATAAATCAATTTAGTAAACGTTTCAGGGAAATAAATTACCATTATATCGACCATATATGGTTTAAGGAAAAACATATGTCCATATATGATTTTTTTCTTTCCTTATACGAATTTCTTAAAACATTTACGGACCATACATGTTTCATTTTTACTAAGGAGATGTTTGTAAACATCTGGAAGGTCAAACTAACGAAAGAAAAACAACAATATTGTTTATTTACGTCCAAAGGACGTACTAATGGACGTAAATACTTTAAAAGTGAACAATCATATTTATCCTGTGATACGGAAAGTGTTACTTTTACGTTACATTTTATTTAATTTCTTTCCCTCGGTGTATAATTGATAGGACGGAATAATTACAGAAAGTGCTAAACATTTGGAGGAATAATTTCGCTAAAGTTGATGATATCTGTTCGGAAATGCTTTGATAAAAAGTGAATTCATTGGCATGCAAAACCGCGCGTGATAAATTAGCGTATGATTATTCATAAACGAATAACGCGGTTTGTACATTTCAAAGCGCAACTATTCGGGCAAAACGTTGGGAGCCGGGCGTCGAGCGATTTGATTAAAATGCGTCGAAGGCGTCGCGTATGTAATCGTATAAAATGCTTTCAACGTGTCTTGCGAGCTCTCGCGGTTTCATTTGGCTGAAGGTGAAAACCTTGGCCTCGAGGCGGTATCACTTATGCTCAACGATATCCCCGTAATTCGATGCCAGATAAAACTACCCCCGAGCCGCCCGACGCCGCCCGACGCCGCCCGACGCCCTCTCGTCAACGAGCGCCGGTATCAACGATCCGAAAATAGTCGCCGAGGAATTATTTACCGAACATTGACGACGCTGTCGTTTAACCGTGAAAATCCCCAGCGTCGCGCGAAATTCATTTTCAACTAAGACAAAAAAAAAGGTTACATTTTCGAACGCGTTTCACTGATTGCTTACCCATGTAGAAAAGTCGGTAATATCCCAGTGGTGACAATCGGCTAAGATCTGGCACAGTACTGACGAATAACCGTTGGTATAATATAATGTGACAGTACATATTAGCGAACAAAACTGTACTTGGCCATTATTACATATGACGGCTGGTTATAATTAGACCGACGACCGTTGGCACAGTACTGGAATCATGTATAAGGAGATCTACTGGTTCATGACAAAACACAAGAGTTGCAAAAATGTGAGAATGATGACTTCAACTCGAGTGTTATTATAGATTTTGAAAAATGACCACAAATATGGTCGAAACGTCAATCTGATTAATTATCATAATGTTAGTCTGTTGTATTAAAATTTACGGTCGAGAAAAAATAGCGAGAATAAATAATAA
>JABFPN010001829.1:0-26053 GCA_022817305.1 Leptoteleia sp. ZL-2020 | reverse complement strand
TTCAGCAGGAAAAACACGTAGATTTGATGTATAAAAAGTATGGTTTGGGGGGGGGGGAGTTGAACCGAATAATTACCATTGTTTCTACTGTTAATAATAGTAAAATTTAAATGTCATGTAGGAAACATTAGTAGAAAAGTACTACAAATTGCTTTGATAATTATCATTTTTACTATTTTTAATAGTAAAACTTTTCACTCTTTAGAGATATCCTCAAATGGATATAAATTGTTTCCAATTTTACTATTACTTTTTTCTCACTGTTGCATAATACAAACAAACAAGTCACTACTTTTCCATAAAAAATTGGGTTTCGTTAAATACACGGAAAAAATGGCATATGATTTATAACTAAATAAATATACGTGGTTATTTTTATTTAATATAGACATAAAATGTATCTATTTCGGCAATATTTATATAGCAATGACAAATAAATTATTTGTGTAAGACATTTTAGAATAATACATATTTTGGAATGAGAAAAAAAATTATATGAAAACAAAATATATTTGCATATATCTGTATGAAAAATAATGTTTCGCTAAATCATCTAAATTTTTGTTTCTCGCAGATAAATGGTTCGTAAAAGTGAACAAAACACTAGCGCCGCTACGTATGTGTATGTACTAACGAGTGTAAGTGGTTTGTTTATGTTGTCACTTTTAACCTAATGAATGTTGTCAATTTTAAACAAATAAAATACAATAGACCTTGCTAATAAACGATATAAGAAAAAATTCTACATACTACAATGTATAGAAACACGTATTCCCGAAATTTTCTAGTAGTTAGTTTTCAAAATTGTGAAAAGTAATAAAAAAAAGATAACGTTAAACTTTGTTTATCTGTTTTGATACTATATAACAAATTTACGTAGTTGGTATGTGTGTGTATATATTCATTCCAAATACGTAATTAATTATAGCAAGCAACTATAACATAGTACGGAATGTAACACGGAGTTTACGTCAAACGTGATATACATTCGATACTTTGAATCAGTACTATTCGATAATACTGATTCTAAGCAGTTAGCGTATGTATAGAAAGCCACGCTTAACGCATGCACTGCACTGCGCTGTAGTACAACGTTGCGTTCGCAGCTGGTCCAAACACATTGCCGCTACGAAGATCCTTTTATAAGTACTTAATTCAAAACTTCTATGTATATCGTGATCGAAGCCGCCCTGGAAATTATTGAATCTACCTTAAACACTGTGCTATCTTTTATGCATGCCAGCATTCAACAAAATTTAACATGATTAAATAAGTATATTATTCAGAGACAATATTATTCATTTTTTCGAGAAAAGTATGGTCAGAGAAAGTTAAACATTTTGACAGTTTTAAGAGTATCTAATTTTAAATATAGTTTTCAAGCGCGAAGACCAGTCTTTAAAGGACAGAAATTACAACAGTTTCAAAATTATTAGGGTTCGATAGCGTATTCGGTAGGAGCGTTAGGTTATTGCGTTAGCGTTAGATGCGAGGTTCGATTCTCAACGATGTGCGAATTATTTTAAGCAATAATTTTTAAGCGGATTTGCGAATGTTTTAAGCGATAGTTGTTTATAAGCGGATAAAAAAATAGACACGTTCTATAATGGGCACAAACAATTAAAAAGGGTACATAGAAAAAAAGGCCTTTCTCTAAAACTATAATAATGCACGAAATACATGTAATTAAATACACACAAAAATGAATTAATATTTCTCTATTCATTACGGAAAAAGTCCTATAAATTTTTTTGCGTGCAATGTGTCTGCCGACCGTCCAAAATTTATACTTTGCCAGTATTAATTACCGATGGTTTTTGGACCGTCGGCCCAGAGGTAATTGGCATTACGCTCTCTACGGTCTGCCGACCGTCCAAAATATGTACTGTGCCGGTATTAATGACCGATGGTTTGTTAACCGTCGGGCCAGATGAAATTGGCGTCACACTCCCAATGGTTTGCCAACCGTCCGCATGCAACGGTCACCCGACGGTTTACACGGCTGTGCCAGCGGTTTCACTTTTCAAAAATTCACTTTTTTGTACGTTTAATAATTTAAAAAAAAAAATTCTAATAGGCTCATCCATTGTCATTTCAACTTCAGGAAAAATGTGTCAGTGTTTCAATGTATCACGCTTTCAATTTACTGATTACACCATACATTATGAATTGTTTTTTTATTAATATTAAGATAGATTGAATAATGAGACAAATGGACATGGAAATTCTTTATTATATATTTAAATGTGAATGTCATGTTGAAGGAAAGTGTGACATAAAAATGCACTCAAGAAAGTGATTCAACGCAATTCGACCTTGATGCACTGTGCACACTGTCGTACGAGTGCGCGTTCAGTCGTTTTCAAATTGCCGGAAATTTCCGTGGGAAACCATTCACCGTCAGACGTGCAAATAGTTGTTGTTACATAGTATGTTATTGTGGTAGAAGTGCATTTGTACGCACTAGAATAATACTGTCGAACATAACAAAAACCCCTGCGCGTGTACACGGAAAACAATGTTTTGTAGCTACTAGTACATACATTTACTTAATCTAAATATATTTTATGATTGAAAATCAACTGGTATATCAAGTATGGTTGGGGCAATAATACAAAATTGGCTGAAGCTTTTTCAATGATGTAAACATACTGCGCGGTTAAATTAATAAAAGGTTAAATCACTAAAGAAAATGAAAACTCTGACACTCTATAGGTTATGTCTACCTCGCATGAAAGCGCGCAATCAAAAAATTTATTGGCATCATTAACGCAATAAACTTTTGTTCTTTCATTTACACTCAGTCAAAAATATAATGCAGCCAACTAAAAATAATTTACTTTGTTTCTTTGACAAATATACACTCAGAGAAAAAATTTATTATTTTTAAATAAATATACTTTGAAACAAATAAATTCTATCATTTGTATACGAACCTAATAAATATTTATTTGATTTAAATAAAAACATATTATTGAATGTATTTATTTGATTTTAATAAATGTTTTAATAGTTTCTAATATGTATGTTTATTTATTTTTAATAAAAAAATATTTAAATATTTTATAAATAAAAATAAACAAATGTTCTTTATTTTATTGCACGGGTCATGTCACGCTTGTATTGTTAAGACAGTGAGAGAAAAGAGCTCCGCTGGATGAGGTATTGAACTCGTGTCCTTAACATTACCTAAGTAGACGCCTTCCCTACTACACCACAGTACCTGTTATACGTTCATGTATATCTTGTACATCAAGTTTATCAATGTCCAATAAATAAATTTATTTGGTTTTAATGAATACATTTATTTGTAATTAATAAATGAATTTATTTGAAATTAATAAACGAAATTTATTTGTATTTAATAAATAAATTTATTTGATTTAAAAAATATTTAGTTAAAATAAATAAATACTTTCAAATAAATTAATTTATTAAATTTAAATAAATGGCCTTTATTAGAAACAAATAATTTTACTTTATTTCAAATAAATTTTTTCCTTGTTACAACTAAATTGTTTCAAATAAACCTATTTATTTAAAATTAATAAACTTTTTCTCTGGGTGTAGGAATTGTATTCTTCGTACAAAGAAATATTTGTATCGATCAAAGGTAATTTATTCCTTTGATTCGTATAAATATAAGTACGTACTTGAAAAGTATAATCAGTTTTGTTATCGCTATAGAATTTGAAATGTCCTGATTATTCAATTTATATTGTCAGATATATAATATACTTCGTGCACTCCACTTGATCCGTTTTGATGGCTGGTTTCGTAATGCAGACCGTGGAAAATGTCTTCTTCCATTTCTGGTTAAACTTTTTCTGTAATGGGACTTCTTAAGAATATTCAAAACGTTTTTCAAAACGATAAATCGCCTGTAATAAATATTTATTCATAAATTGTACCATAAAAAGCACGGTCGCGTATTTTAATTCCAATATATTAATTTGATTTTTCTTTTACTTACAAATGATATCCTAGTAAAAATTAAATGATTGGCAACCAGGTATTTAATGTTTGATCTACCCAAAGCTAAATTTTATTCCACATTATACCACAGTGTATATATTTGAAGATGAGTAAAAATAATCAGAAGTTTATTTAGTTTACTAAAATCAGAAAAATATCATTAAAAATATGTTGGATAATGGCGTTTCACTTATAGACAAAAAGATACTGATCTCTTTATTGTTAACCTTTAGTAAAATTGCAATTTATTTATTTTGACGTGTTAGAATTTATGTTTATTTAAAAAAAACGTTCGTGGTACAAAATGCATTCAATTATAATGAATGAATTTCAAGATAACAACATTTAAGGAAGTCGGAAATAATAACGCACTTTCATGAGAATGGACATAGCGCTCAAATATTCGTTCTCCCAGAGGAAATTTGTTACCGTAATAATGTTCCTGTTTTATTGAGTTGCAGCTGTTTTTATTCTAATGGTAATAATAGAATACGGCAATATTTAATAGATTTACATGTTCATAAAATTACTAGCTTTATTGATGTGAATGATGTGTGTAGTAGTTAAAAGGGAATGAATTGTCAGTATAAGGCAATTACAAGCTGTAACAGACAGTGACGTTTATGATAAAGGTTATTCTCTAATGCAAGTTGTGTTCATACACATCATCGATATGACTCAAGCATCGATTGCCACTAAAGACACAGATCTCGTTATTACGTTAATCAGAGCATGCAGACACACCTTATAATAAGATGTAATACATTTGATCTTGAGACGTATTTTACGAGACACTTCTTACAAAGTTCCTGCGCGACAGTGTAATAATTTAAACTGTCAAAGTTTTATTGAAAACTAAATAGAAACTGAATCATTGTTGCATTCGACTGGAATTAAAATCTCATCTCCAAATTCAGTTGTATTAATTTAATAAATGGATAAATAAAATAAAGGTAAAAGGGAACGATACGTCGAAGAGTGTTTCCATATTTGTGCAATTTAAATTGAAAGAGGCAAAGAAGGAGAAAGGAGAAAATAAGAAGAAGAAGAAGGAGAAGGAGAAGAAGGAGAAGAAAAAAAGGTCGTGGAAGAAAAACAATAATATTTTGAAACGCCCTACATGCATGCCAGTAAATATACGACGACGTGGAGGTCTCACTCGGAACTGATAATATTGCGACGTATACCGTTGTTCGCTTGAGGCGTACTCTCAACGAGTTCTGCTCATCGACCGAATGTCCCGAGATGTTTTCATCCTTTTTCCTTATCCCGTCAAATCGAATCGCATTAGTACCGGTTGCGATGACTGTATCTCAAATCGCAGGTCGTGCTTTTGTCGAAGAATTGATTTCGATGGTGAAAGGTACGGAGGGGAAGCCTCCGAAAGACACGCTGTTCCTTTTGCCAAACTTCCCATCGAAGGATGAAGTCCGTGAATTCCCACTAAGATTGCCGCAACTTCGATGGCTTCTTTAAAGACAAACTTTACTGTTTCGCTTTGCCTTCACTTGACCCTCGGCAAGCGCTAACTTTTCATTTTTCTGCAATTCAGAATTGTACATAAAAATCGAAATAACAAACAGAGGTCGAGGGAATGTGGACTGCTGAAATAGTTATCGTCTTATTTCAACTGTTCTGAATTTTGGATTTGCCACGAAATTGATATGTAAGGAAAAAAAATGTTTGGATTATTCAAACGTGATCGAGCACGTTAAGAGGGCTAACGCAACCAAATGAAGGACTATAACAAGCAATGCTTAAGAACCTTAGCAACTTGTTCATGAATTGTAATCCACCATTTGAAATGCACTTAACCCCCAATGCCACAGTTAAGATCTTTAATTGATACTCGACTCCTATCATTTGCACATTGTGGATGTTGGAACGATACGCTGTCACGCACTTGATTCTTCTGTAATATGTTCTTAATAAATAAATTTTAATTACAATTCATATTCGAATAGATTTCTTCAGTTTATATATGTAATTTAGAGTACTAATCATAACACTCTCAAGTAATATTAAAATGAATTAAATTAGCCAATTTTAATTTCATTTAACTTCACATATATCTTAAAATTAATATAAGTCATAAGCAACATGATTTTTTTGTCATACTAATTTTTTTAATATACACTGACAAACATGCGACAGAAAATATCACTACTGTTAACATTGTTTTAAATATATTTCAATCTTTGAAAATATTAAATATTTGAAAAACTGATATGTATTTGAAACAAAGTTAAAAACCGTAATATTTTCTGTCATATTTTCCTCAGTGTAAATGTAATTTAATTTATTTCATCAAAATATTTATGAATATTAATAATGTAAGACTGTTAAGATATTAAAAGGGAAACCGTTTCTTATTATTTTCTGCATTGCATATAAATGAAGTTAAGTAGCTTTGAAAGTATCTCATACTGTTTTTATAAGAGTTGAATTCTTAAAAAAAATCAAGACAAAGTTTCATTTAACATACTTTTTATTCAATATATTATATAAATACAATTTTAGAGATAAATTTTTTATTTGTGTTCTTTAGAATATTATTTTCTAATATTTTTCCATTTTTCAGTAATGAATAAAACAAATATTTAATAAGCGTGAAATTTGTCCAACAACAGACAAGCGATAGTACGTGAGAAAATCGGAATATCACGGTCGTTTGGAATCTACTATTACTGTAGCAAGGAGAACTTGAGAATTGTTTGTGATTCATGTCTAATCCATGCGCAATCAAGTGTTTGCTTTAATAATATCCGAAATCGTTATAAGAAAATATTAGAAAAGATATGGGATTACATTTTATTAAAACAAGCGAAATTATAACATATTACTATTATAAAATTTTATAATATTCATTTAAACTTATATAATTTCTGACTTTATTCTGTCAAATTTATTATATTTATTGGAATCACAATTTACATTTAATACGACATTTCTATTCGTCCTGTGGTCATAAACATTAAAATGTAATAGCCATTTATTTATAAAATAATTGAAAAATTTTTATTAGTATTGAATTATTTAATTTCGAAGTTGGAATTTTTATTAAGCTTTAATTTAATCTCTGAAAAATTATTTTAATATCAGTAATCATCGTGACTAAGTCAGGCAGATAAAAATCAAAAAGAGTTGGAATATATTTTAAAAATAAAAATATTTCATTTACTTAATACCAAAGTTGATAACGTACATTTATCTCGTACGGTCATGTGTAATTTAGTTTTCACAACATATGCGCCGAAATTACTGCTTTTCTCCATCGTTGATTTCTGAGAAGTAATGTTTTACTCGCCCTTTGCGACAATTGCTGTGTAATATACTGCAACCTTAATACTTTTATTGAAAAACGCTGGTACATTTTTATAGCATATAAATTAACAAAAGGACAACGTAAAATTAAATGTGTTCAATTTTGTAAATAATTTATATTATTTATAAGAAAAGGAAACAGTTTTGATAATTTGCATTCTGTATATAAATTATATTTAAAAACAAATTCTTTAGCTTTGAAATATTATACTGGGAAAAATATGACGGAAAAAATTGCCGTTTTAATTTTATTTTGGATACATGTCAATCTTTGAACAAATATTATTGTTTTTAAAAGCAAAGGCACCAGTTTTAAATGTTACATTTACAATTAAAACAGTTTATTATTAAAACAAATATTCCTCTTAAAACACAGTGATTTTTAATGAAAGACCGATACGTATCTAAAATAAAGTTAAAAACTGTAATTTTGCTGATTTGCAATAGAGTTGCAATGTTTTATTTTGGTCCAAATTAAATAAGATGAAAAATCAAAATCAAATTAAAACGCTACCGTTCCTAAAACCATACTGTAGATTTTTAATCGTTATACAACCAATTGAATAGACAATGAAACAATAGCAGAACTGAAAATTTTATCGATACATCAGATTTAATATAATCACGTAATTAAAGTGGAATCCGCCAATGAGAGGTTGATATCAATAAATCGAGCTTTTGATCTAATATTAATGACTATATTTTATTGGAGGACCGATTATTTCCAATGCAATATATTTTCTTGATGGAACGTTCTTACTGCCGACGAAGAAGTCTCGGCGGAGGTGAAAAGGAATAAAAGAAACTGAGTGGCTGCAGATGCGCGTCGAATAAAATGACAGGCGCTACCGTATCCGTTTATTCTTCCGGGAATCGTCTCGCGAGATAGGCTGACTCGCGTAACTCCGATATCTGCTTTGATCAGATACGGCATAAAGTCGACGAGGGGAGCGAGAGAGCGCGCGCGAGACCGCTCGAGCGATTCCTTCTAAGGTCGCGAGCGCGTGCCAAAAACGGCGGAGCCACGGCCACCTGGACTTTCGGAGACGAGCGGCGAGTCGCGGAGCGACGCGGCGGAGCTCGGTATCGCGCAAAGTCATAGGGGACCGGGGAACTCAGCGACATTCGAATCAAGTGGTTTTTCAAGCCGATCCTCCTAAACGGGCAAAGCCAAGGCTACCTCTAAATGGTCTCCTTTCTGCCGGACAAGACGACGCCTGGACCCCGGACCCCGGACCCAAACCCCAACCCAGACCCGACGCGCACCTTTCTTTCGAGTTCTACGAGCTCGACGTCAACTGCGCCGTTATTTGAGAAGACGCTTCTTTCGGAAACCAGATCCGAGACAATATCGCCGACGTATTTTTACACTGCGAGACCGTCTCTTACATTTCGTTGCATCGATTTCTTTTTGCTCGCGCGCCGATTTGCTTTGCTGTTTTAGGCAGCCAGACGTTTTCGTTTAGTTGCGTTTTTATTCGCATCGACAGCACTTTTCGACAAAAAGTGTAGATACATTAACGGCAAATTCAATGTTGCCATCCATCCCCGTACATTTCGCGTTAATTTTTTTTCCTTCGCCTTCTTCTTTTCCACTCGCGGTCTTCGTATGGTAAATTAAGTCTGTACGTATTTTGTGGAATCGCTTAGGTACACTTGTGTACTGTTATAAAATGAAAGCGTTTTGTGCGATAACGTTTCGTATCCGATTATTTATGATTTGAAACTTGCACTAGTTTTGTAACGTAATAATTTTTCATTTTTTCAGTTGCTGCTGGCAATTGATTCCCTGTGTACACTGCTGCCAGCTTACGAAGAGAAGTTCAAACTTGTTACATGCTCTGCGGATAAGAAATGGAAATCAATAATTTCATTTGACATAATTGAAAACGGCATCTTTTATCTCTCATTTTATCACATTTATTTTATTTAATATTGTATTAAGTGAAGTAAAATTGGAATACAGTATTCGAGAATAATAGATTTTTCATATATTAAGATATAGGTATGCAAAGAGAAATTTATTCATAGATAGAATATGAGGAGAGTCATTAAGAACTTGACGTTTCAGTTAATTCCTTTTAATATATTACTAAATATAATATTAATAACGGGGGTATTACGTATATTTAAATTCTTATATATTATTAAGTATCATAATAGAATTTTCCGGCTAAGTATTTAGTGAACTAACTATTACATACCCTGTCGGAACCCAATTTAAATTCAAAGTTTTCGATGGAACCTACTGTAGAATTGAAACTGTCGAGTTGTGCCACAATTTCACAATCCATTATGAATTTTAACTATTAAAATCTAGCAAATGTACCGAAAAATGTTTAATGTCTCTAATCCATCCAAAATATATTTGTCTTCGTTTTATTACGTTATTTTGCAGCATTAAAATATTTTTACATGGATTATTTCTAAAATTATAAGAATAATTATTTTAACCTTTCGCATCCTTGCTTTGTCTAATAGAGAATCTATGTGCATATTATGAATATTACCGAACATTTTGGTATCTGATGTGAAAATTTTAAAAAATAATTTTTAAAACCTGTAATAACCCTTGCTCTATATTATATATTTATATTTATGCAGCTAATTTTGGCGCTTGAATGAATGTTTGATTTAATATTTGTGTTGGTAATAATGGACACGGTGATTGAACGGCGTATACAATGTTCACACTTTGTATTACTTTTCTGTAATACTTTGTCTGTCAGTTCTCATGTATGTTGATATAAAAGTTATATTAAAAATTATTATACCTTCTGACGTTGGAAAGATATCGTCTATCTTGTTTACGAAAATATACCAAAATAATATATTTACACATGGTATAGTAAGATTTTTTATATTAGTATTGCAAATTTATCTCTAATTATGATGCTTATTATCGTAATAAATATTATGTTTCAATATATCATATGTACAATTTTATTGTAATGGTTTCTAACGTTAGGAAGAATAGTAATTTAAACTAACGAAAAATTATGGTATGTTTAATTTACTTTTAATTAAAGTTTTGTTTTTTGTTTTTGCAAAACATTTCTCTAATGTCAAAAGCTTAATTAATAACTAAATTAATAAATAATTGTATAATTATTTATTTAAAATATAGTAATTAGCAGTATTCATACTGCCATCTAATGTAGATTACCAGATGCTACAATTCTTTAATACTATGCCGATCAAGTTGGTTTTGTACCATCAGACGATACTTTTAAAATTAAAGAAATTTGAAATTTAACATATTTTTTTCGTTATTGCATTAATATTTTACAGTTTGTGGTAACATGCGGTGAGATAAATTATAAAATGGAATTATTTCCACAAAATATTTTGTCGATAAATTGGATGTATCGATTTACTTCACCGGACATCCTTCATGTAGGTTTCTACCATGTACTTCTCAATCCTCTAACACCAACGGTCGATATAAATATTAGATTCAACAGCAAATGACATTACCCACGCGCAATCAAGTGAGATAATATATGCCAGATAATCTAAGATCATTTATGCGAAAGGAATACATTAAAGACAAATTCATTCGGCTTCATCAGCCATTCCCCTCGCACGAGGAGTAAACAAAAAAAAGCGTACAAATATAATTCGAAGGTACGATTCGACTGATTGAATGTTGGATTGTGGAAGAAAATTTGAAAGTTCAAATTGACAAGGGTACAGCGACCGTCCTTTCCGATAACGTACGACCGAAGAAACAACAAAAGGAGGACGTTTCCGTTATTCAGATTTTATATTCGATTATGCAAATTAATGTGCGACACATAAAAGTGTCTGAGCGCGACGTTTCTACGATTTTACGTCGTCCACGAGTGAATTTTATGTGTCTTCGGAAACAAAAGTCTGCCGGCGCCGCGTTATTCCTTCGCTCCCGATTGCGACCTCCCCCCTGGTTGGTTCCCTACACCATGAGGCATGACTGCGACCGCGATACGAGGCGTATCAGCGGTCTTTTCGACATACCGCGCATATGCAACGGCAACACGATGACATATATGTTTTACGATTCGCATCGACATTGGTGTCTGCTAATCTCCAAGACGCAATACGGCCTGTCAGCCAACTTATTCGATTATGACTTTCATATTGAAAGAAAGTTTGCAAGCGCGGGCATGAATATCATAGACGTCGGAGAAGATTCTTTGTTATCCAATGCGTATGCTTATCTCATAATGATTGGAATAATTTATTATCATAAGCATTTACATACAGAACAGTTTCAAAAGTTCTACAGTCTAACTGTAAAGTGTAAATGATTTATGTCCACAAAAGAGTGCAGTTTTACTTCTTTAATGCGCCAAATTTAGTTATGAACTCATTTATATCCGAAATAATTCAACCTCAGCTTTGTGATGTTTAATTTTTTAGTAATTGTTTATTTTTAATTAATTAATATTTAAGTTGTTTAAAACTCGTAAGATTTACAATAAGGAAAATGTTCGAAAGATTTAAAGTATTGTTTAGGTTTATCAACGTAAAATACACCATGGATAGCTGTACTAACACTTGTTATTTGTTGTATATTCGTTTAGTTAAGGAATCCTTTTGGCTAAAGTCAATAATTAGTTTATAAACGGGTTATAATTTAAACATAAAAAACATACACCAAAATTGAGTTTTAGTATCAACAAAATTTTTATTGTCATGGTATAATGATGTGGCTTGTAAACATTTTGTGGTTTATATTTACCAGTTTATATTGTTTATATGTACTCCCAGTTGAAACCCATAATGGCGTGTCCAGTAAAACCTTTTCTAGCAAACTTCGCCCAGTTGAACCCTATAAAGGTTTGCCCATATACGTCTGAATAGAAATATGCGAATAAATTCATATACCTTCGTAAAATATCTATGAATTTATTTGCTTATTTTTCTTCCAGTCGAAACAGTGATTACCATTTAAACTTTCCAAGTTTAAACATGCATTGAAATAATATTTGTTCCTCAGTGTACGAAAATCTCACTTTTCATATTTCACGTTTTCCACGTCACTTCTTGAACAAGCAATAAGTGTTTCGCCTGAAAAATATATAAAAATACAAAAACATGTTCGTAAATAAATAAAATAATCCGGGAGGGGGGGGGGAGATTTTCTATGCATATCGAACTAACTAGTATATTGCCGGATGAAACGTGGAGAGATAAAAAAAAAAAGTTGTGATAGAAATGACGATAAAAGAGAAATGGGATAAAAGTGATGAGAGTTATAACGCGTATGCATGTTTATAGAGAACCGTAAAGTGGCCACAGTGCCATGCAAATGGCTCGGTAACAGCTTCCTCATCGTCGCGTTGGTAACTCTCTACTGTACAAACCTCATAACAGTGGCTTAACTCGATTCCATACATATTTTAACACTGGCAAAATCGTAAGAAAATTGCCTGATATGCATAAATGACTTTGCGAACTTGGTTAAATCCATGCGGCGTAAAACTAAAGCCATCTCAATTCGCAGTCAATAAATTCTACTTACGTCGAATTTAAGTGGCAAATACTGTGCCCCTCTGCGCAATCACTCTACACTTTCCGTTTATTAACATCTCATTAAGACTGGCGTTGTCCTGCCAACGCAACATTATTCACATTTTATTAATCAACGCGGAACAACAACAAATGAAAACACGGGATACATAAATGAGGGTTTGCAAATTGTAATGCCTAAAAGTGATTTCAATCCGGCCCGGTTGCGAGCGGGTGTGCAGGAAGTGGCGGGGGAGGGGGGGGGGGTTTACACAGTCACTACTTTAATTATCTATCGCGCAATTATTCATTTATGCTTATTCGCCTTGATACACTACGGATCTTGAATTATTACCGGCTTAACCGGACTTTTAATTCTAACGTATTACCATACTTATCATAATAGACGAGCCCGACGCTTCTCACTACAACCATTTTTCTCCCGTCCAATCAAATCCCGCAACGTTTCGCGCTAAACGTATTCAATCGTTTTGCTCTTGTTGCGCCCCCCGAAAAGGAATAATTTAAGCATAAGTTTCGCAAGCTCGGCGGAACCGCGAGTACTTTATATCCTTAAAAATTCTCTCCTTAAAAATTGAAACAATATTTGGCTAAGTAGAAGCGCAACTTTTTGCCACGCTTTCCGTGGTAAAGATGCAAACACGCGCGCTTATTTATAGCGTTGCTTACCTCGAAAAACGGAAGTTTCCTTCGAGAAACAAGGCTGGCGAAGAGGCATATTTAGTACATAAATCAAAATGTAGGAGGTCCTCGCCGGGAGCTAGAAGTTTATATGCTAATAGAAGGCACAACACACTGTATACGTAACGCCATCTTGACCGAGCATGATAACATCTTCAGCCAGTGCCGCTCGCCTTCCAGATTTACCGGAAATATTTCCAGCTGCCAAGATTGCGGGATTTCGTTCAATGAGATACAAGTTTGCCGCTAATAATGACAGTCTCTTGGATGTCGTTCAAACTGTCGCGATGAAAGACAAAAAAGTACGATCGAATCACGACGATGTGAACTCGCACATATTGCCATGTATGCAAATATTATTTCTCTGCCTTCCTCTTTTGCTTTACGTACTTATCGCGTAAAACAAATCGATAATGCGGACAATATTCTTGCACCAAGAGTGAATAGACTTGTTCGGGAGAAGGGAGGGGAAACTAATTTTCCTGCTACGATAATATTAATTGTAACTGAACTTTAATTGTGGAAAAATCTGTTGTACATACGCAATTTCACGAAAGCCGTCATCGTGAGTATTAGATACGTAACGACAAAGATTCAATTAAAATAATGCTGCGGTTCTACGGGGGGTTTGCTCTTGTTATGCCAAGTACGTAGAGCTAAGGATCGTCGTAAAGGCAACTGTCGTTGACTCCTTCGTGTTTCGTTAAGCGCGCATCTTTGTGGGGCGTGTTACGAGTCTCATTTTCTTATCGCGCCAAGACGAACGTGTCATCTGCTCTTAAGAACTCCCGAGACTCATCTTGCACTTCTATTTGTTACACTTCTTACGTGCATTCATTTTTATCAACATACAAATATGTGTGCTCGGAGAGCGAGGGAAACTTTTGCTGTAAAAGGTGGAAGAAAAGAAATCACGTAGGGAAATTAACTTTATTTCAAGTGCGCCCAATATGACCTCGTAAATTATGAGAGTAGGTGCTCGAAATGCAGAAGGTTTCAGATTAACATTAAGTTTCAAAATCCGTGCGAAATATAAATTTCTAAACGATCTTTGCTTTCCGCCGGTATTATCCGCTTCTGGCTCTCTCTCTCTCTCTTTCTCTGATAACTCTCAGTTCCTATCAATCTCGAGTACGTTTCCTCTCACTCGGACATTTACATGGCAATAGCTAGTGTATAGAGTCGCACGGCGCAGTCGGAGTACCCCGAGGCCGGAATTGAAACCACCTCATTACCACGAAGGGCGGCTGCCGTTGGAGAATCCGTTTTGCGAATATTGGAGGTAATGTCGCGAGTGGTTTTATACAATACCCACACCAACAACTTTACTCGCGCCTCGGGCTACAGTTTCTCGCGCAACGAGACCGCTATGAAAAATGGAAATACGTAAACTAATACACAGCCGAAGAAACTGTAATTATAGGGTTTAAGGATAAATACTGTTTTCGTTTGGCTTTACTAATTTACATGTTTTATCGGCATTCTTCAAAAAATGTTTATAATTTAAATCATGATATATTTGTATAAATAGCAGACATTTTGAAGAGTGTACGAAATTTATCATTCCATTGCTACTTCGATATTTCCCCTATTCATAAATTTTATATAAATAGATTTTGAAATTTTTTTTTATTTTATTGTAGATACACGGTAAAAAACATGAAGTGCACTGCTAAATTTCTATTTAAGTTAGATATATTGTTCGGCCATTATTGGGATAAGTAGAAATTATAATTATCATAGCTAAAGAAATTTATGTGAGTCGAATTTATGAAAACTAACCTAGCTAGTTGATTCAATTGACATACACTGTATGACTGAATCAGCCATACAAATTTACCTAATCCAAAACATAGTGAAATCCAAGTAGTTTTCTTTGACATATTGAGGTTATGTTCAGTCCCCATAGGATAAGTGTATGGTTGAATCAGCCATACAGTTTATGTAACGTTTAAATATTCATTTTAGTCGATTTCATATCTAGGTCCTTCTGCAAATAGAATAAATTCTTATTAAATTAGTTAAAAATTGCTAGATAAACTCATTTACCTACCAAGGTGAATACTTTTTTCGTGTAGATTTGAATTAAAAAATATATATTTTGTAGTTTTCCATCACTAAATTCCAACTGTTCATAATTTAATACATGCTAAAAATTTGTTACACTGTTCAAAAATTTAATTTTTTCTCCTTTTTCGCAGAATTCTTTCTTTCCACTTTTTCAACTTTCACTTTGAGTTATCGCCGCTATTAATAACATTGTATTATGAGTTATTATTTGAGTTTCAATTGACTATACAACGTATTAGGTACACGAAAATTGATGTGAATTCATTTCTACGATGGAAACAATAATTTTTGTGATTTGGTTCCTTAGTCGCAAGCACATCCGTAATGCCGAGCAATTTCTCTTTTAACGGAAGTAAAGAAAGGATTGAGTGCTTTAACTCTTTTCTTATATTTGGGAATGTCGTAAGAAACTTTTCCACGAAGACCATTCATTTCTTGATTTCCGTCGAAGTGTCGAATTTTCTTGGTAAATAAAGTAAGAAAAAAAATGCATTTCTCAACAAAAGAAACACAAGCGTTACAAAATAAGTGAGGGAGGGACACAACGTGGTACGATATCGAGGAGTCTTCAAAAATAAATGATAAAGTTGCGTCATAGGTAATAAATTAAACTAGCATTGTTTCCATAACTAGTTCTGTGCAACAAACGAGGGAGGCGTCATAACCGCTAGTTGTAAAGCGATTCACAGTAAACCACCGAATGAGTTTATTGCGCTTATTGGCTCGAGGAGGAAACCAGAAGTATGAGCGTTAAGCATCGCGATGTCGTTTGTGGTCGTTGGTTATTCCAAAATTGACGTCAATATGGAGCTGCAGTTCAGATTATAGTTTGCTTCGTGAAATCCCATTACGTTTATTCTTCTTCTCACTTCTGTCACTTTTTTAATGGCGCGAACATTTTGCACACTGTACAGTTGAATAAAAACAATTTAATATTAATTGAAATGATATCAGATGAAAATGAATGGAAATTACACGTATATTTACTGGGATTTTGATTTACCTCGTCAAAATTATTGTCGTTTAAAATTATTCCGTTTATTTTGAACTTTGATATAAACGAAAATTATTCGTGTCTTGGAAATGTTGAAATTTTCAGTACAAGAAAAAACTGTACTAAATCAAAGATCCAATTACTTATGATTTAACTGAATCCATCAGTGGAATAAAGGTTTATATGAAAACTTTGTTGAATTTGAGATATGTATTCCATTTATTACACAGCTTTCTTAGGCTTGTTATACTTTGTAATACCAATAATATCAAATCCAAGACCTTTTAGCGATTGAAACCATGCATCTAGCGAGGCAGTTGAATTATCTTTCAGTAGTTCAATGGTTTTCGCTTGCTGTAATCGAAGTAAAAGTTTTACGCGCTGATATAACAGTGGTTCTTCATTTGAGATGACAGAAAAACTTTGCGTGAACCAACGAAGAGCGCTCGTGTTGAAAGGACAGTTTTATTTGCAGACGCTTTGCCAGATATTGCAACTCGCGATCAAGTTTTAATCTCCAATCGACGATCCGGTTGAACAATTTAATAGATTGAACGACGCTTTCTTGTAATTGAAATTCCATTATCTCTAACTTCTACATAATTGCATGCGACGGTTTATCGACGATCGTATCGATGCAAGAAGTTTCTAGCCAACTTCCCATATAAATGTGAGTATAACATGTTACGCCACGGAGGAAGACTTATTAAAACAAATTACAGAATGACTACTCTCGTAACAGCGAGTACGTATATGTTATAAAACGCGTATTATTTTCAATGACAATTCATTATACCACGGGAAAAAAGTATTCGCTTTGGTAAGTAAACGAGTTTATCTAGCAATTTTTAACTAATTTAGTAAGAATTTATTCTATTTGCAGAAGGACCTAGATATGAAATCGACTAAAATGAATATTTAAACGTTACATAAACTGTATGGCTGATTCAACCATACAATTATCTTATGGGGACTGAACATAACCTCAATATGTCAAGGAAAACTACTTGGATTTCACTGTGTTTTGAATTAGATAAATTTGTATGGCTGATTCAGCCATACAGTGTATGTCAATTGAATCAACTAGCTAGGCTAGTTAGTGGCCAAACAATATATCCAACTTAAATAGAAATTTAGTAGTGCGCTTCATATTTTTTTTCCGTGGTATAATATACCGCGTTCGTCAATAAAAGCATCATTTAAATTCGAAATTATATATCAATTCAGCAATTTTTCAATTGGCATCAAGGTATTTAATAAACATTTCAAGTATTGGCACTAAAATTTAATACTGATCATTTCATACTTTGGAATAATGCGAGAAAAACGCTTTAAAATACACATTGTTAAGTTGGGGAGAAGGTCGTGTTCAGGAGCGTTTTCTCGAATTGAAAAGCTTCCGCTTATGAGATATGGGTCAGAGATGTGAGGTGCAACCCTTCT
The DNA here is from genome assembly GCA_022817305.1 of Leptoteleia sp. ZL-2020. Lineage (NCBI taxonomy): Eukaryota > Metazoa > Arthropoda > Insecta > Hymenoptera > Scelionidae > Leptoteleia > Leptoteleia sp. ZL-2020. The sequence goes on along the minus strand of JABFPN010001829.1, from coordinate 8,052 downwards.
TCGTTTTAATGGAATTAGTATTTAATAGTCGCGCAAGGGGAAGTTGCGCAAAAAGGCGCAGTAAAAATTAAGTGGATTACCCATCCTCTCAATATTTCGCCTACACGTGTAATTTGAATTTTCGATTAAATGCCCGTGCCAAATCACGCGCGTCGCGATAAGATATGAAAAATAATATCGTTACAATGTGTCCAGTCATGTTCCAAGGGAAAGCTTCGATGATTCATTAATAAAGTCGTAATCAAGTACAACCTCGCGCGTTTCCATCCGAATTGTCAAATAGTTGTGGCCATACACTTATAAAGGAATCAGCATTGCTATATCCGGAACGGATGCCACGCACAGAAGTCGAATCACTTCTCAAGTCCGTCAACCACGAATGCATTGTGGCATTACCCTTCTCGAGACAACGGTGTTCGCACCCTATTGCCTCCGACACGGACGTCTCAATTAAATGTATACGAGGCAAGTGGGGTCGATAGAGAGCGCTCAGTCATAAATATAAATTATCCGCGGTAAACGCTCCCCCGAGAAGAAACCCATAGGAGAGGCTGGCTTATGTGTGGCGCCGAAAACCTTACTTTTACACGCGCGCGCGCGCGCAAATTGGAACATCGAAATTGCTGAGTGTTTTCCAAATAGGAGCAAATGGAAAATTCGGAGGATGAATCGTAACAAAGTGTCGCATGTAAAAGTCGTTGAAAGTATCGTATGTAAAATTAGCTTTATTAGCATTTCTGAAAACAGTTTAGTGTATTGACGAGATTTTTTATTAGAATATGAAGCCTTATTAAGTGAAGAAATTTATGCCGATACTTATACTCGAGAGCAATGAAAAGAATAATATTGGAGCGATAATAAAATCTGTACCATCGATTCAATTCTCGAAAGGCGTCATTTAATCTCGTTAATAGAAAAGTAATATCGTTTTCTCTAAAAGGCCCGTTCGCGCGTACTATCGCGTATTATTCGATGACTGGGAAGGGTGCTTATGAAGAATTGCGATGCGTTTCAGCAGATTGGTATTGATAACAGTGAGGGACTATGATAACTCGGATTCTAAATGTTCGCAACGTGACAAAAATAGCTGCAATTTATTATCACCATGATTATTGTTTACCAATATTGGAGAGGTATATATCGATACTTGAAATTGCTGCCGCACCCTGCAGTACTTTATTATAAATAACAGATATGATTTAAATATTTTTATAAAACTTAAGTATCTAATATATAAATTCTTTATGTAATAATTGCGTGTATACCTATTGAAATAGAGTATTTACTACTACTCTGCATTTGATGATTTGTAATACAAATTCAATACTTTTCAAACATTGGTCATATAAATGACTATTAAAACGAACAATCTTGATACCCATTATTATTATTTATTAAATCTGTTCTTTCATTTTTGACATTCGTAAGTGCATTAAAATAACTATAGACGGAATTAAATAATTGATGAAACAATTTTGTTATTTAATTTAGGTTACGCAATTGTGAAATAAAGTATATTCTTGAACACTTCGAAAGATGAATTTGAGAAATACGTACAGCAAAGTGGTGGTATCAAGGTAAAGTAAAATAATAAGAGAAGTGTTAGCAAATTGGTTTAGTCCTGACGGCGCATAAAAGCATTTACGTATGTGAGTTTATGAGTTTGAAGGGCTGGGGGGGTTGTAAGTATTGTGGCGAACAGGCGAGCAGAATAGTTTGTAGCTGGAGCATCTACTACGACATCGGTACTTCCTTCCTGAGGGACTAGCTGGGTCCCGACGGTAAAGAACAGCTCGGCGATTCAGAGGAGTGTGACTGCACGAGAGACCCAGGAAGCGTGTGCTTTGCTAACGATGACAAACGGCCCGCTCTAAGACGCCATATTTATGCTAATCTAGCCGGGTAGACTAGTTTCCCCCGCTCACGAGACGGTGCGCGGATACGCGGAACGTGCACGAGTACCGCATCCTCTTGCGACGGAGGATTCGCCGAATCCGCGATCGGATGGCTTCCGCTGTTCCCCCTTTGCCTTCCCTCCTGCCTTCCTCTCGTTTCTCTAACTACCGACGACTTCCTTTCCCCAGAAAATTCTCCACAATGCCCAGAAACCTCATGGCTCGCCAAAGGCAGGAAGTCAGTTTCAACGGTTCTTTCTTCTTCACCTGCGAATACGTTCCGTTCTCGCGGCCATTTCAGATACTTCTTTTTTCACTTTTCCCGGCGACGTTAACAAGTCCAAGGGGCGGGGAAGTCGACTGAACGAACAAATTGTGAGTCTTGAAACGAAGCAAAGGTTTTGTGTTGAGCTCTTAATTCTTAAACTTGCACTGAATTTACGATAAGAGTAACTTATGCTTGTTATGTACAGAAATTTATGGGTGAAAAACGCTTGTTTATTAAAGATTGCCTTGCCGAGAAGAATGCGAAAATATTGGTGATTATAAATGAAACGGTGTTAGAGATTTTCCTCTCTTTAAGTGGTTTTGAATACATTGAATTACTATTTAATATCAAATACAGATAGGGAAATTAATAGCTGACCCTTAAAGAGGTATGAATGTTAGAAAGACTTGCCGGATCATCCAAACAATATAAATCCGTTATTTTACTCGAATGTTCTAAAAATAACACCTCAAAAATAACAGCTCAAATTAACGAAACAAAAACAATAATATTGTTTGTTTACATCCAAATGTCATAAGAAGGGATGTAAATACAAAACTAAAACAAAGTTTGTTTATATTTTGTATTTTGAAAACGTTTCACTCTCAAATAATACAAGTGAGAATATATTTAATTGAATGGTCTGATATCTAATACAAGGAAGCCTGCAATATTTCTATTTACCAATGTTGAAATCCATGCTTATAAATACAATCGGAATGGCGCTCCTAAATAAACACTGCTCGCACTATGCTTCGGTATTTTTGCGCGAACACGCATCTGCTTTTCATGGGCGTTAAAGAAATATTTTGTGTACACAAATTTGGGAAAAAGATTCATCCTTTTCTTTTTCTGTCGGCTTGCTGTCGGCTTGACAGGATTTTCCGTCTCGCTCTGCGAGAATATGGATCGGCCGTGACAATATTGCCGTTGGACTCACCCCACATCTAGCGTCATGATATACGCGGCCACATTTCATATATTCCATTGTTTCCAAGTTTTCGAATCCATTTGTAAGATTAAATTTGTAATGCGGGCCCCTCCCCGCCCCTGTCTCGTTGGCCGCGCGCACGAGAGTCGACGCATATGGCCGAACGGCCAATTTCCTCGCGAACCGAATATCGTTGGCCAATTTCGCGATATCTTTCGTCAGAGTTGTCATCAATTATATAATCTTAATTTTATCGCCGATCAATTTCCCTTATTAACTCTTACTTTAAAGTTCACAGCCATTTAATTCCTAATTCCGCCGCGAACACACTTTTTCGAGCGCATTGCAGTTCTGTCGTGGGGATATATATTCGAGGGAACAATTTTTAATCAGTTATACGGAAATCAAATTACCCGTTGAGTGAAAAAAATCTCTTAAAATTTCCGTTGGCCAGATAGATACCGTAGTTTTTCGTTAGACCGCGTGGATAACAAACGATGCGTCCAATGCAGATGCATACGCTGCATGTTGAGTGCACGGAAACAAGTAACGTATGGCATGCATTTCTATTCACTTTCTGATTGGATGGCTTGCTGACACTTTGGCATATGGGATTGTCAGTGCACTTACTTAATTCCGCAAAGAGTATTTCATAGTTTTTAACACAACTTTCTACATTTGCAAACTTTTCTCACCTCGTTCATAAATTAATTTTTCACTAATGATATTGAGACAATCTTTTTATCTTTTTTTTTTTTTTTAATTCAGAGATTATTAACATATATGTAGCTTCATCAAAGGCAAATGCAGTATCAAGTTATATCGCACAATTTGTGCATTGTTCTATGAATTGTACAAAAAGTTATCGTGCGCATTAACATATGTATAAAAGTGGCGCGAAATACGAGGTGTCGAATTTGAGGCTTTCTACATTTTGAGAATCAAAGGAAACGAACAAAGTGGACGAGATTCGACCGGGGATTTTTCACTGGGGGAATTTGTTTTGATATCTTGATACAAATGAATTGAGATGAGCTAACCCCCGATCTTAAACGCAGTTGTTTAAAATGCGCCGTTCCCTTTGGTATTGTGGGAGCGCGATACCAAGCGTTTGCCGTATCGGTTTGATGGTGCACAGCACGCGTCTCCGCTTTCTAGTCGAGCAATCGCGATTGCAATAAATTCACATTAAACTATCTGCCCAAAGCGTCGCCGTGGTTTTAATGTCACGCGTCCGTGTTGTCGTTTTAATTTTTATGATAAATCTCGATCTGATGCGAAATTGTGTCATTAATAATGGTGTCATTGGAATATCTTTTAAATTATTAAGCAGCAGTGCTCTTCGTTTAAATTGAACGTATACTTTAACATGTTATTTAACAAATATATTTCACTGTTTGCCTTCAATATTTACAAGATTATTCGCGATTATTTTGTGCCAATGTAAAATGTTTTAAATATTTTAAAAATGAAATTTAACTGTTCAAAATTAGCAATTATTGTTTGTATGAAAAATGTTTCCCCAAATAAGTGAATCTATTCACTTATTGGAACCAAATATGGATTCAATAATTATTTAGAAACATTAGAATCTAGAAATTTTAAATGCGGGTTCATTTCCAGTAATAAAATATGTTTAGTATATGTATATTAGTAACTATAAAACATTTTTTTTCATATACTCTGGTTGACTTTTAAAACTGTATAAAGCAACAATTAAGGATTAAGGTCCAAAATCGGGCTATTCCACTAATACTGGCAATTTCCTATTGAGATAGAATAACATGATAGTTTTGTCATAATCACTTTTCTTTCACTTGAAACGATTAAAATCAATTTAATTGCTTTTATAACCGTTCTATTAACCGCATCTTATATAAAATACTTTGTAAATTGATTTTATTCATAAGCATTAGCAAGCAGGCTATTTACAGAATAATTACGTAAATATAGACAATGTTGGGTAAACGAATTCGTCGAGAAAATTATATGCGCACAAAACAAGGATATGACGCTTTAGAGAAACGCGAGCTAATCCGGATTACCAGGGGCGTTAACTAGTTTCACATAAGCAAGCATATCCATATAGTAGTTACGCGCACGAGGAAATTCAGTGCTCGCGTAGCGTGGTACAATGGAGTGGCGTAAGGCTGAAGCATTAATTTCTAGTAATTATCAGAGGCGTAATTCATCCAGTGAGGGTCCTGGGTCGCGACCGGGGTCGGCTTTCCGCGTTAACATCGTTGTTATATCTCGTTTTAACGCTTTACCCTATGCAGAAATGTCAAAAATAAAACATGACTTCATGAAGAAATCATTCACCACGCCTATGTTTCCTGAATTTTACGTCACAAAATTTTATACTACATCGTGCTGTATCGATCTGTTATGTTCAAGGTTGTAATGGACTCTTTAATGGAAATATTTTAAATCATTAATAATATAATTTTAAATTATTTATCGTTATTTTGATCTTACCAATAAATAAGGGAGATAATAGACAAGAAAATTTGTTAATAATAAATGTTGTGGGGTTTTTATTCGACACAAAAGTTTAAACACCATTTTCTTGTCAGTTTAAAAAGATGGAGGAATTAAGTTTTCTTTCTTCTCTTCTTTGCTTTGGTACTTTCTCCGACGGGTTATCGAGATTCGCGGGTCAAACGCAATTAATCTCCGGTGGCAGCGTTGAAGAAGAATACAAAGCGCCATCCGCGCATAACGAATCGCAGTGAAAATTGATAAAATATTATTTAATCCCTCTTCTCCCTGCTCAAAAAGATAGTATTACTAATTTATTTAAATGGACTTATCTTTCAAAAGCTCCGATAGGAATGTAAATTGGTTACCCTCCGAATCAAGGGGGTAATGGCACGAGCAAGATAAAGATATTTTATTACTTTGCGGTCGGACATATTTAAGCGAAGTCGAAGCTATTTGATTTTTTCAGTTTTAGTCCTTACCCTCGTTTCCTCAATTGAGACAATGTGACAGGTTGATACATTACCCGGTATAACAATATTGTCCAATAGGAGTCAGATTTCTGTAATGTTACGCCAACGTATATAAATACTTATCCACATTTAACTTTAGTAATTAAAGTAATAACATTATATGGAAATTCATGGAAAAATATGGGTCATTCTCAAATCAGGAATCATATATATAAGCTAAATTGAAATATTATTGTACAATATCTATGGGTACATTTATCGTAAGCTCAAGAATATCACGATCAAGTATGGTTACCATAAAATAGGGGTTCGTAAACGTGAATTCTTCTAAAACCTACAAATTTTAAAGTTAGTCAAGATGATTATTTTTTTTATTGTATAATTTTATATCTGTATATTTGACGATAAATAGTCCAATAAAATATATTAAAAATGGTATTATTATATACTACAAGTACACATTACTACACTTGCATAATATTCCCTTAAATTAAACAAGTACACTGAGAAAAAAGAAATACCATAAATCACTATTTTTTATATCAATTTAAGGATATATTAGAAAAATAAATGTTTTTGCTATAAATAATAGTAAAATTTAAAAGCTATGCAGTAGCTTTTAATACAAAAGTAGTAAAAATTGGTTTTATGATTATCATTTTTACTATTATTAATATATCTCTAAATGAATATGAAATGTTTTAAATTTTACTATTACTTTTTTCTCAGTGTACATCAAGCCTTTACTATAAATTCTGATATTCTTTACAACTCTTTTTCTCCGTGTACTAAAAATGAAAATTTTTTAGCAAAGACATGTAAAATCGATTGTGCAGTAACATATTTTAATAAATTGAAAATTATTAACATTATTTCGATTTCAAATTACTTAGTATCAGTTTGTTTTCCTAAACAAGTCAAATCTCTGTTTACAGATCCGGAGTCACTTAGGGACCAGCTCACGCACATTCATCGTACGCTTACCCCGTAGCAAGAATTCGCTCCGGTCTTTCAAAACGATTACGCAACTTGACTGCGAACAGGCCGCTAATACTGGTCTCACGATCATCAACAAGGTAGGATTTCATTTTCAAAAAGCATCACTAAACGATTTCGCTGGCGTTAAAATTGAATCGATTATTTCCCGTAACATATGCCGCAGCGTATAATCGAACGACGTCCCCGTAACAATGACGATTTACAAAAATCATTAAATAAACAATTAAATGAATAAAGAATAAAGAGGAAAAGGACGAGAATAAAGAAAAAAAAAGGGGGGGGGCGCAAAGAATAAATTGTAGCCGTCTCAGGGAGGCGCGCAGTGTCGAGGAGAGACGTATTTCAGCGGCGCAACTGCAACTATTTATGACATTTGGTGATTAAAAACGGAAGCGTGGCTAGCGATTCAACGACAAACGCGGAAGGACACTCTTCTGCGAGCAGTCTGATTTACTGGGCGATATTTTGTCGGTGCTGGTTGGCGCCTACCACCAGCGACCAAGCGCGACAATGGCGAGCGCTCGACACTTTGTTTCGAATTATTGCACGGCGCGGACGCGCCTTCCTATTTTGTATTTCGCATTCTTTTTTTCAACTTTATTAGCAGCCTTTTTTTCCATTCGCTCTTTTTCATAGGCCCTTTGTTGCACGCGCCAGCCCATGCCGTTTCGCGTGGACGACGCATCCGTTTTGTATCCTGCGCAGAATGTTTGACTTGACAAGTCAATAGCACAATGCGTCCATTTATACTCTCGCCCCCTCGACTGGCTTCCCAATATTTCATCCGATCATTATTATTTTAACTTTTCCCAACGAGCATTGTTATTGCTAAGTGTTTAAAGTCGGTCGAACGTTGACGCGAGACGATTTGCAAATAACACGGAAAAAAAAGTTTCAAGAGCACACCTAAATGTTTATATGCACTATATAAACAGTATGGTAATATTCGGAACACCTAAATCAGTATAGATACCGCAACCAGACTCGTTTAATAGATTTCATTTG
>JABFPN010001828.1:0-26057 GCA_022817305.1 Leptoteleia sp. ZL-2020 | reverse complement strand
CCCCCCCCCCCCCCCACGCCGCCAAACGTCCGCGAAACTAGCTTAAACTCGTAAATCTATCCCGCTCGTTCTTGGCGGGCGTATGACTAAAGCGCGCAAAATGTCGGGTTTCTCTCGTGTCCGGATCAAGAATACGCCGGCTGAGAGTTGAGACGGATTTAACATGCACGCGTGCGGCTGCCCATACGTCAGAGCCCGGTTGGTATTTCGCGCGCCATTCGCCGCGTGGACATGCACGGGCAAAATCACCCGATCGAAGCGACGCGAAGGACGAAATTTAACGGAAATTCGCGGCTGGCCCGGTATGAATAACAATAGCGCCTTTCGTTTTTGAAACCAGGGGTACCAACCCCTTGGAACAGTTTACCGGATGTCCCCAACGGGGAAAAATTTGTCTGGATATTATCTGGAAAGAATCTGGGAAAATATTTGGATGTTTTCTGGAAATGATCTGGAGAAAGTTTGGAAGTAAGCTGGCCCAGGAGCGTTTCCTGGAATATATCTAGATGAAATATAATCTCGAAAATAATTCAATATCTAGCTAAAGATAATAAAGACAAGCTCCAGATTATACATAGATATTTCAACCAGTTGCTATAAAGATATTCACCAATTATTATCCAATTATTTTCGAGATTACAGTTCGTCTGGGTATATTCTGGAAAACGCTCCTGGGTCAGCACATTTCCAGACGTTCTCCAGATTACTTCCAGATAACATCCTGAGATTTTTCTCAGTTTATGTCCAAACAATATCCAAACGATTTTTTCCCTGCGGGTTGACTTATCCTTGTTATTTCCCTTTTTTTCAACTCTTTGCCAGTCCTCGAAGGAAGATTCAACTTTTAATAATGTCAGTACTTTGAAAGTGTTGAGAACGAGGAAAAAAGTTACGGCTATTATCATTTAAATGTAATTTCTGTTTTGCCGGAACTTTCCTTGACGGCTAGTTAAAATAATTAGGGTTGAAGTTTTAAGATTATTGCATAATAGTTGACGTTTGTTTTGAGAAAAGCTTGGGAAAATGCGCGCCTTAATGTTCTGACCATTTTAAACAACCCCAGGCCCGAGTCATGGAAATATTTAAAAAAAAATTCCAGAATATTTTTTGCTCTTACTTAAATACTTTATGGTTCTAATGTTTACATTCTTTCGTTGCAAAACGCGCGTTAAAATCCGTACGCGCCGGTATGCACGCTCAAACTACCGATACAATAAGAAGCAATTAAACATTTAAGCGATTCCTACGTAAACGTTATTTTCCTCCAATAAACCACTAAACTTTATACCGCGCAACTTCACGTAAGCGTCTGGAATTTTTCAATAGCTCAACCGTCCAATAATGATTTCCCGCGGAATAATTGAAAATATGCCTCATTAACAGATCGATGGCTAAATATTTATTATTTATACAGCCTGATGTTGACCGATGGATGTTGTTATCGGGAAATACTTGCGAAGGTACGCCAAACAACTGGCTCGTTTTAAAGGATATAAGGAGTAAGAAGAAAAAAGTAGAAGAAGAAAATGAAGAGAAAAAGCAGGAAAAGGTAAAGAAGAAATGGATAAAAATAAAACACGAACGCTTAAACGTAAACGAGTTTACGATAAATAAATCAATCTTATCAGTGCTCGACCTCACTGGGTTTTATAATACCGTGTTGCATTGGTGGCCGCCACTGCATAACTCGGAGGAATATCGCAAAAGGTTGTTAAAATAATCATAATTTCAACGCAAACTTTCAATTCCAATAGGTCAGATGTATAAAAAGGGGCCATAAAAATTGTTCTTTCTTACGAATCCGTCGTAATTTTTACGGCCCCGCGAGATAGCACTTTTCGTGCATACGGTTCCCTCCTTGCCCTCGCCACTTTTACGTCCTTTTTATGCAACATTACTCCGGTTAAATCCGCGGAAATGTCGACAGACCAGATTTCTGATACGCTTATACTCCAAATCGTTTCGATGCGTGTCGCAATTCACTCGGAATCATAATTGTCAAATCGTACGGCAAAAAGGTAACAAATTAATGATTACGCGTTTATTCGCCGGCGCTAATTGCCCGGCCACCGTACGCGATATCCTCGCATTCGAGGTGTAAAAACTACACGACGGTAACACACTTTGATACTGGTTTCGGTACAAGATATTAAATAATTAACGACTCGGTTATTTGCTCGATATGCACGCCCGCGAGCCACGCTATCACACGAACCGAATCACATTTCCCACTTTTTAATCGGTACAATCGAAAACAAACATTTGCAAAGGTCATTTTGGTGAATCGCAGTTGACCCTTTTTTTACGTAGCGTTTCAAGTCAAATCGTAAATCACTGGAACTATGCATTGTCGACGCGTTAAACAAAGTTTTGAATATGCTTCCGTTTAGACGTGCTATTTTTGTTGTTTTGTATGTGTGTTTGTGTACAGATTTGCAAAGTTAATTAAAACGTTTTAATTAGAATGTTGTTGCGGAGTTAATTAAAATTTAACTTTTGTTATTATTGATATTAATACTCAATTATAAGCGGGGATTGTTCAGTTTCAATGGTCTACATTTTATTAGATAAACATTCCCCAAAGATTTATCTCTAAAAAACTAAAAAAAAAAAGAAAAAAACAATTCTTAGTTTCATTAATTTCTAACGAAACCTTTAAACAACGAAAACAATACTTTTTTCTTAGTTATTTCATTTATAAATGGCAAACATTATTTGCGAATAGCATTAGTCGAATTCAGCCGCGCAATTTAGTTATCAAAATGAGTTTCATAATTTAGCTGAAGGCAACCAATATTTGCTTGATTTAAACCAACTTGTTTTCTTAATGCACTTCACTGAATCTACGTCAAAAGGAACAAAAAGCCGAATACAATAGATAAACAAAGACATATTACGAGTCACATGATCTCTTCATGCGCTTTTGTTTATCTTCCGCGCTTATATTGCTTTGCTCTTTTTCATGCAGATTTAGCGGCATATTTATGCCATTCTAAAACTTGTCCATGAATGCCATTCTAAATTTCCCTTTTTAAATATCCGATTACAATAAAGTGACTCCAATCTTCATAACCTAAATGCCTTTCCCGTTGTTATTCGTTTGTCCGGGATTGCATTAAAATTCATTCCCTGGAAACTTCTTTGAAACTGCTTAATAATGCAAATTAATTAATTTCATTACAATTGAAGTATAATATTTCGTTGTTAATAATTATTTAATTCATGAATTACGTATATTTAAATAATCAAAAGTAATTGAAATTATTAATGAACATAAATTAAAATGATATGAACGAAATAAAATTCGTTCACAATCAATTTTATTATTAATTTATAATAATCAAGTTATCATTATAATTTCGAAAATCATACATACGTTAATAACGCGTATTAAAATCCCACTGATCGCTGTTTGTTTTCATTTTAACTTTTCATCGCTCCTTTTTTCCTTGCAAAACTGTCGGCTATTGCATGGAATGTAACATATCGATAAAAGTGGACAAAAATTGGCGTAAAAGTAAAATAAAAAGTAATTCCCACGGTGTATAGATAAAAAATGTTTTCGGCGGTTAAATCGCAAGTTAATATGTTACTCGAAAAACAAATAGTTTTCTATCATATTCTCACTTCAGCGATATGTCACGTAGAATAATCGATGTGTAAAGTGTCGGTGTTGTTAAAAAAAATGTGCCCCTAAAAAATTGTTACATCCTTGTTATTGAATAGCACAACTCATTCGGTAATCATGTAAAGACCCCGTACATGCTGTTGATATCGGTGCAATATTGGAAATCCGGTAAATTTTATTCGCACTAGAAAACGCCGTAAGCATTGGAAAAAAGAAGAAGAAAAAAAAGAATTTAATACCACTAAAAATTTAAAAAAAAAAAAAAAATCGACGCTTCAGAGGTCAACAGGAAGATGATAATCGAGGTGATCTCTGATTCGGCGAATGAAAGAAAAGGCCTTAATAAACTGATGTAGAGCGAATAAAGCGCACGGCTTTTACTTTGGTGCTTTCGTTTAACGATAACGAGCCGCAATTATGAAAACGAAAGTCACAAGGCGCTCTCGAATTAAAGAGTTTGGCCCTACTGTGGAAGTTTCAAAGCAGTCGCGCAAAGAAGACATTAACTTTTTCGCCTTTTCCTTCAGTATCTTCGTTTCCCTTTTTTCTTCTTCTTCTTATTCCCCCTTTTTGTTTTTCTTGTTTTCGTGAGATTTTCTCGCCCGGGGCTAGAATATCGCCAAGTACGTACTTCGTATAAATTGAGTCACTCAATTCCGTATAAACGCAATTTTTCAACAACTTTTTTCGTTACCGTTTACGAAATCTTGGACGTCGTATATAAATAGTGGTGATTTTGATAACGATTTAGATGTAATGATTATAACACGGATTAATTAATTGTTTTTAATTAACGGTTAAATTTATTCGAGGTTTACTTTAGAAAGTTTTTTTATTGGGACATAACTTTTGAAACAAATATAAACTTTTCATTGTAAATAGAGTGATATATATTTTTCATTAAAAAGTCCTCAAAATTGAGCATCACTTTGTGAGCTAACGAAATTCGACGAATACGTCACGAGGTCTAAATTAAGTTTTAAAACTGCAGCCAATGTGAATGCACTTTTAAATGCACAGTTGGATTGCTTTTTTATTTAATGTAACTCTAAAAATATGACTGATAATAATGCAAGGTTCCCTTTTAGAAAAATTATTAATAAAACTTAAAAGCATAAGAATAAAGTAAACTCGAATTTGTATAAAAATAATTCAGTCTAAAATAAGACGTTTTCTTTAATATAAATATATATCTAATCAAATATGTTTTTCAATATTGAACTGTGCAAAATTGAATTTTATGAATTACAATCAAATAAGTAAAGTAATCGAAAGAACCCAACGCACAGAAAATTGTAATGAACAGCACGTATTTATTATACGTTGCCTGTAGCTGATTAGCATGATTATTCTATTTCGTGTAATTTTCGTACGCATTGCCCTAACTGCCTAGCCTATTTACATTGGCAAAGCAAAATTAAATAGGGTGAAAATTCCGACGAGTATTTTACCAACAAAACTGAAATCCTTATATATAAACTCAGTAACGATCTCATTTTACTCCGGTAAAAACTTTAATAACGCTTCAATTCTATTACATAATATATTTGTTAAAATATTTTAATAGCACCATTAATGAAAGCCACTTCACAAAAACAAGAATGTTTTTTAGTACGTCAAACTTATTGGTTACTTTTTTTTCTATTTAAACAAAAAAAATTACATCATATGATAAGAAATATAAATGTACACATACCCCGAAATTATCACAAAATATAGTAGCAATCGCTAATAAATTCACCACAGTACGTCAGTTTTAAATTTCAAAATGATTACACTTTAATTTATGTTTTGTAATTTTGGAGCACGTATCGCGTTATAGTATAATATAACAACAAAATTAACGGCACTAAAAACTTGGCGTGTACACCGCATGCTTGGATTATAACCGCATTGGCTTAATGTTTAATACTCCATTTAGACATAATAATACACTCAATAATCATTATAAAGGCAGCCAGCTAATTTCAAAATTAAAGCTGAATTCGTTGGGCACAATGATCCCCAATTGTTTCAAGTGTCATTAACAAATATGAAATATTTATGCCAATCAGCGGTATTTGCAATAATCCGAGGGCCGGCGTCTTACAGGCCACGAATATAAATTAGTACTGACGCTGGGAAGTTAGTAAGTACTTTTGGTTTAACTGGCTAACGAGGGTGCAACAACTGTTACTGCTTTGCTATTCCAGTAACCATTATCGGACAATTCCTACTTCTCGATTGCAAGATAACACTAGTAATATGACTCGGCTGCTTTGCCGCACCGCAGATCGCTTGTCGTCAAGCAGTTTAAGCGGATTAACGATTTTCCATTACTACTAACATATGTAAATTGAAATGCATTTAACTTTATAACGGTACTTCCGAATCGTTCGCGATATTGTTATGAGTCTGCGTCACTCAACGGTTTGTGGTCCAGTCCCATTATGTTTCAATTATTTAGATTTAACAAGCGTATCTTATTGGCTCCAATTCTGAAACAGTGTGCGTTAATTATGCTTTCAAGAAAATATTGATATATCAAGAGATAGTACCTAAAATCGTATACACTGAGAAAGAAAAAATCTTGCAAACTATCATTCTTTATATCTCTTTAAGGATACATAAGAAAAGGTACAGATATTTCTGGGCTTGCACTTTAAATAATAGTAAAAGTTCATATTTAAGTAATAGCTTCTAGCTAAAAATATTAAAAATTCCTCTCGTGATTATTCACTTTTAATATTTTTAACAATGAAAATGTTTGCACTCTCGAAATATCCTTAAAATTATATAATAAATGTTGAATATTACTATCACTCATTTCTCAGTGTTAATTTGTATTATATACAATCTACAGTATAAACAAACATTTAAATATGTAATTAAATTTAATTATTGTTCACAGTCGTAAGTTTAAAATGGATTCACAGTTATTCACACTCGAATCTTTCATAACTGCCTGATAAGCTTTGAAACGTCTTACTTAAAGAAATGATTAAATTTTTTCATGAGAAATTTGCCGTTTATTAAAACGTCCATGTTCATGATACGAACATATATATATATATGGCTGATAATAACCAGGCTCATGATTATAAATGGTAAAAGGCGAATTTCCCATTCTGCATAAAGTATCACATCGCTGATTGAATAGCATGTTAGTAAGAATAACGAATCTGTATAAGAAATTTTTCCATGATTGATGCGTCAGATATTTGTGAGCAAAGCCGGTCGCCGGTGCCGGATGATCGATTGATTGCAATCCACGCGCTTGCTTCGGTTTGCCTATCGACAAGTTCATTCTCATGTAGAGAGTCAATCGTCAGTTCATATCAACAAACCCGTCTGCATTCAGCCGCATTATGCTTCGGAGGATCGATAGACGAATTTTCTCATTAAATAATTCACCACGCTAATTATTTCCTCCCCGAATATAAGCATAACAAAATTAGCGATTTTAATTATTCGCGTGCTTTTTTCAGACAAAAATTTAACTTGAAATTGCTTTACGCGTGGCGAGAAGAAGGTATTACGATAAAATATTAACGAAAGTTCTAAAATCAGTGTATTGTTAATTTTAATCGAAGTAACTGAACGTTATTTATAAGTTTTACGTTTATTGAAACAATTCAAACGAGCTTTACTAATGAAAACGTGCATATTACAAGTGAAACGTATTATTTCAAAGTAGATATAAAAAATAGTTTGATACGTCCTTATTTTTTAACTAAAACAATCAAATAAGAATCAAGGAAGAAAGTTTTTCGCTTTATTTTGTCAGTCGTTGTTTTTCTATCCTACTTATTCCCGGCACAAAACGAAAAACTACGGAGATAAAGAAAAGTTTAAGGAGAGAGAAAAAGTTTTAATTCCGATTCGGAAATTGTTACTATTCCAGGAACGTTAACTAAAATTTTGTTGTTACTGCTAAGAGAGATTTAACATGTTTTTCTATTCAAAGAAGAACATACTTACAGTTAAATATCTTCTAAACTTTTACGAAAAATTTTTCACGAAAGAAAGTTGGAATAAATACGATCATAAATTGCAATAATGTGATCGTGGAAGGAAAAACATTATGCGTGCTTATAATAATTATGAAAAGGAAATATTATTTTAAAGTACTTAAATTGAAAACATGGAATATTTATGTTTTTAGACTTGTTAAGTATGGCCACGTATTTCATTTTTAGTTGCTACTATATTGTAATAATTCGAGGATATCTTTGCAATTATAAAATATTTCAAATACATATTATTTTCAAAAAAATATGACCAAGGAATTGAACTCGTTATCATCACCAGTCTCACCCTTTACCACTATATTATCGTTTAGAAATACAGCACTAATGTTTGATAAAGAATAATACTAATCGGATACTCTTTTCTAACTAGTTTTAAAATATATTTTATAAATCTTACTACGTCATATTACAAGGAATATTACAAATTATATACAAATTATTATAAAATATAGTAGCAATTACTAATTAACTTTTATCACTGAAGAAAGCTCTTACAAAATGCCACACTGACTGAAATGCAGACGCGAATGTTACACCTTTGAACATAAACAAGAACTCGCAAGATCATCATTATTTGTTCCATCAAACGCGCATAATTAATGATCGAATACTTTACGGCGCGAAATTGTCGGATTATGTAATTATATCGGGAAATGCAGTTAACCGATGCAATTTCAACGGTGTCATATATTTCGCATGATTTGATTCGCTATCTGATAATGTTCGCCACTATAAACTGCCATTGGAGCGACACAATGACAGAAGCGACAAATATCTTTTTTACATCGCGATGGCTGCGTGTAATTATCGAGCATGCGATAAAATTGGCGCCGGAACTTTGCTACATTGCCCGGATCGACATGGTCTGCGTGATCGATAGGCCATTACCTCGAGTCTGCCCATCTAACGAAGATATATCATATATTCCTACGACGATGTAAAATACCCGGCTGGTCATACACGCACAGTGTAATGTAAGTGTACAGCCAGGTATACCGTGTGGGTGGGCGTATCTTACGCTCAATGTTATTACATATTGCTTACAGTTCGTACATGATACATTATTCTGTCTATTGGATACACTTGACGCGAACTACTAACGAGATGCACTTTATTCATTGATTTTCAACTGTGCAGACCGGAGGTCTGGCCTTCGATTCATGTTTTTTTTTTCTTTTTACTTTAAGACCATCAGGGTGTTTGTCTTCGCTAAGAATTACAGTACAACCCGAGGGACCGGTAAAGTAGCAACTTTCACGATCATATACTTATCATATAACAGTATTCATTCGCGGTGCATTTCTCGTGTTTAAATACTTTTTAGTATTCCCAAGTTTGAGTGAGAGCAATAGTTATTTGGGTACCAAAGAAGGTTCAAATGAAAGCCCATTCTCTCGTACGAGATATGCATTTTCGTCCAGATAGAGAGAAAGGCTGCCTTTTCGAAACTTCTGGGGCACAAAATGGCGTTTTACGCCCTCGGATAACTAAACAATTTACTCACCTTTATTAAAAAATATCATTTACTATTGTAATACAGTACACAACCACAACTTAGTCTGCTTTGATGCTAAGCTCTCGTGCTAAGTCGTGGGGGTATAGTGATTTTTTCTAGTGATTTTTAGGTGATATTGTAGACATTTAGGTGAACGTATTTAAGAGTTCAATGAGGCAACATACTATCAAATGCAATAGTATATACTAAATTGTACTTTTAATTACGTTATTAAGATGCAAATATGCTGAAAATGATGCAGTATAAAATGCAATGCAGCAGTATGACTAATTATGATGTAATATAATATATCAATTTCAATGAACTTTACACAATTTTTTCAACATCTATAAATACGAAATTCATTAAATCTAACAATGTAATTTTATCTATATGCTATTATGTCTATTGATATATCAATTAATAGACGTAAATACATGGAATAGTAAATATATTTCAATAATTAATTATTAATGATTAATAATAAGAGATTGTTGTCGTTTGAATGTTGAATATACACGTCTACAACTATTTAAGAAATGATTCATCTTCCATGATCGGGAGTGAATTTCACTTTCAGTTAAAGTCTTCCCAACGCCGTGTATTATCATCGATCAAAACGAAGAAAAAAAAGAAGAAAAAAGGAAAAAACCTGTGCGTACACGATACAAGAAAACTAAACACATCCTGTTTCTTCGGTATGATCGCGCACTAGTAATTAATAATTGAGGAAATGAGTTATTTATACGTTTGACTTTTTCGCAGAAACTTTAATATTGTAACTTTCTAATTGTAAAGCTTGTTTCATTAGAAAACTGATTACTCATCCTGAATGGAACACTTTGTTTGATAAATATTAAAGACATTCAAATATCCATTTTTAATGTGGCGTTTGAACTTTCATAAATTCACATCCTTGTAAAAAGTTTTAATTGAATCCATCATTTATCAAGCCCTCCCCTTCTATCCCGGCTTCGACAATGAATCGACTTAGTTGGCCGAAGCCACGTATTGAAAGTAAAGTATAAATTTAAAATTAACTCATCCTCAACAGATTACGTCTTTTCAAGTGAAGAATGCTTCCATACCTTGTTATTGCTCCTCAATATTTTATTATAAAGCCACCTACGTTATGAAATTCAAAAATTACTCTGAGAGAAAAATTCGATGAAAATTAACTTAAAAGTGCCATAAAAATAACCCTGCTACCAATAACCCAGAGCCAGGTGACGAGCACAGTAAGATTTACCTAAGTTATCATTCATTGCAATATAACAAAATTCTGACAACTCAAATTCTATCTGAATATTTTCAAGGAGCCAAATTCCAGTCCCTCATTTCGAACATTAATTTACATTATGCTTGAACAATATTTCAACAAATATAACAGCATTTACTGTTTGAAGATATAACAAAATATGATAGGAACGTATTTACCACTTAACAAATGTCTTGGATCGTTAAATTATGGCCGCTGCGATAACTCGAGACACACGTAATTGAGTAGTAATTCGATTTGAATTACCCAGTAGGAGCAATAAAATTTATCGAGTAGTCGTGAAAATCTATGTTTTCGGTACACTCCGAAGTGGAATTAAGTTAGATCTAAGTCAAGTGGAGTACAAGTCGTAAGCAGTGTACGTCAGGTCAAATTGTACCGTCTTGCCTATGCGAATTGTCTGTAATAAATGAGAAGCGGCGATGCTCAAGTTTCCTTGTCAAAATATCGAAGCAACATAAGCGCCATGTATTACATACATTCATTACGACGTATTACATGCAGCGTACAAGAGCCTTACAGCGCTCAAGAAATCCAAACGTCTTCTTATTGTTGTTACCTTATTTTATCGAATGTATACGCGCACTTGTTCTCTAATAACCCGAGCTGAGTGCTCCGCGAACAAGGACGTTTGCATACGGACGTAAAATTACATCACGTGTTATAGTTTATTCGCCTTTCAACTCGCCCTGAAATCGCTTTGCGCTACTTCCAGTTGCCAACAAGGATTTTCCAACGAAAAAGACGTTCTCGGATGAAACTTTTTCCACTCGAGGTTCACGGAAGAAAACAGTTACTTAATCAAACATTCACTACTGTTGCCGTACATCTTATAATTTCATTGCAATCAATTTTGCAAAGGAAAAATACGCAATACGTACGTTTCGATCGAGGAGCTTTAAAGGATGAAATTTCAACAAATCATGGCAGAATATAAGCAGATGCTATTTCCAAATACTTTTTGGTATGAGAGAGAAGTCATCAATGACTAAAAGTCCAAAGATAAAAATTAATAACGAACGTTGTATAGGGTTCCAACTTACATCACAAGCTATTTCTTTTCCTGACATCGGTGTAAAATAGAAAGCGCTTTATCTTGGACCCATAAAATAAAACATTTGCTCTTAATGGGTTAAGCTTGTCTTTCAATTATAGTATCTTGAAGATGGTCGGGCCGATGAACGTTTATTCTCCACGTTTTGATACTACAATTGATTTTGATTAACATAATTGATAGACTCTGTCATTGTTACTATCTACCACGATAATATAATTATATAAATTTGACTTTAACTATTAAATCAATAATTAGAATTTATCACAAAAATGTGAAATAACTTATTTCTCAGTTTCTTTACAAGAACCATACAAGTCCCTAATATGTGAAGATTTTACTATTCATCCCTGAGGAATGGATACGTCCTAACTGTGACATACACGTTTCACACGCGTGTGTCACGTATGCAATATGTGTGCAACGTGCGTTTAACATGCGTGCAACATGCAAGATTGTCACATGCATATATGTGCATTAAGAAAATAATGCTAAACAACTTATTATCTTAATTCAGATGATTAACTTTATTATTGTGAATATAACGCTAAATATGACTCGGTTATGATTATCAAACAAGCGACTTTAACGTCGTTTCACCTAATACATTTGAAACATAAACATCACCATCTCGGGTGGTATACTTTTAATTAGAAATTCAAAGTCATTACCGTAACTGAACTGCAATTGTCAATTGGTTACTGCTTTTGATTTGAATTGCAACTGCAAACGTTGATTACTTGAACGAGCGGTTACCAACAAGTTAGACCAATGGAATCATCAACTTATTAGTTTCCGCAAATTCGATAACACGCGAGCGTAACGCTAAAGTCGCGTCTCAGCCGCGGACCCAATAATCCGCTTTAAACCGAACGTCGCGACAGCATCGCCATAAAACAATAAATATTCTTAGAGGGTCTCTCGCCAACTAGACATAGGTGGCGGAATAAACGAGCTACCCAACTTTACAGCGGAGAAGCATCCCTTGGCTTAACGTGCACAAGTCCCTGACGCAGGGAAATGAGGATTGGGGCGTTTTATTTAATTAAGCGTCAGTCTTCTTACCCTTCCACCGGCGCGCGTGTTTATGTCCCATGAGGATTCCACTAGGTTACCAACCATTCCCCGGACCTTCTTACGTTCGCGAATTAATGTTCGGAACAATCCACGTAAACTCGACGTAAAAGAGTGTAAGTCGTTAAAACGTAATAGTCGCGTCTTCTTAATTGTCTGCTTTTTCTTCATCCTCCTCTTCCTCTTCTTTTTCCTTCACTTTCACTGGCAGGCCGCGCGCCAAATATTATTCCACTCATTATTCTGGTTAATAAAGCCAACTATCTGAAATTACAAACGAAATGAATAAATTAACCGACGTGCCGATTCGTTGCGTCATTCTTGCATTATTTACCTCGTTTTCTATTAACGTTCCTAGAATACTTTTATGTACTGTTCCATGGGTTAATATGGCATGTAATAATGCTCAAAAATTTTAATTACGAATGAAAATATCTCTTGCGAGAGAGAAGTATGCCCCGAGTAAATATTTAAATGGAATAATAATCGGAAAATCAGAGTTAATTAGTTTAGAAGGGAGTTTATTTTGTGTTCCTTTGATAAGGGCTTTTATGCGATTAAATGATGGTTTTTGATATACGAAAATCTTATTTAATTTTTCTCTTGGAACTTAGATTAATATGTGACATTATAATTTTTAATTAACCAATTTCAAGTTGGCCAAAGTAAAATTGAAAATTAATTAGCTTATAATTAGGAACAAATTATGAGCGAGTTTTGTGCAACAAAAACAAGTTAAAAATTAAAAAAAAAAAGTAAAAAAATAAAATAATTTATCTGGTCCGGTTGTTAACTTCAATATTTAATATAATTTATAGCTAAATTATTGACTTAAAGAAATCAAGATTCTGAAAATAATGTAAAAATAAAAAGAAAATAAAAAAAATGTAAATAAACATTTCTTAAATATACTTGAATATATTTGACTTCTGAATATCCTGTTATTATTATTTAAGGTTAAGTTATAAGTTTAAATTTGATAAAGTTTGATCATTTTTTTAAGCACATTATAACATGAAGGTGTTTTTAAATATCTTTAAAAAGAGTGCATAATAAAATGATATATTAATAAAAAAGACAACTTTTCTTATCTAGTCATGTCTAGAAAATCTCACAAATTTGTTCAAAATATACTCTGACTGAAGGTAATAAGTGTCTGCATCTCTCTCGAGAGCTTAGTATGGTACGTGCTATGTTTCCTCAACTTAACCCACAACTTATTTTCACAACCTTTGCTAAAATGCCAAATTGTAAAAAATTTTATGTCAATAAAGTCAGTAGACACACTTTGGCAGAATATATTATCATTATAAACATGATTTCAAAATCATTTTAAGCTATTTAAATACCTAAATACAAAAATATATTATTTTCTTAGTAATCTGCTAATATTTCAAAAAGAATCATTCATAAAATTGGAGATAATCCAGTTATATTAAATTAAACTCAAAGTCAAGTAAGAAGATTGACAAAAATTGTCAATATTTTTACAAATGTAAGTATAATTGCATGTATAATAATATCTTATTTTTTGGAATTTTATTAATTTTCACAAGAAACTATAAGATTGAATTGTTAATAAAACCTTAGAAAGTTTATTTTTTATGAAAATGAATATAAATTTTCAATCTTATCGTGAAATTAATTTTCATTTTATTACAAGAGATATTTAAGAAAGAAGCTACTTGTATTTTATAATTAATCAAATTGAAGTTATTTTGAGTTAATGCTAAACATCTAAAGATTAAAATCAAAAACAACACTGAAGACGTTGAATGTATTTAGCACAAATGATTTTAAAATAATATAAGTATGCAAATCTTTAATATACATGTTCAGGAACAATACATTGAAAATGAAAGTCTGTAAAAAACACTGGATACTTTAAACGATAAATAACTCACGCGATGCAAAATAGAATAAATTAACAAGTAATTTAAGCATGTCAGGTAAATCAATGTTTCGCCACTTATTCGACCCATATGTTAAATGTTCTGTTTTTAAAGGAAGGAAAATAGATAAAATTGAAATTCTTAAAGTATTAGCGATTTGATGAATAATGCACAAGAATTTTCTTTGTGTTGCGTGTTAACATGTTTTTGTCAAAATGTTTTTGAATCTTGAATAATAAGTACTACTACAGGCAATTGAACTGTACCTTATTAATGTTTAACGATGTATTGAATTTGTATTTTGAATAATAATGTTCTGCTTAGTATACATAAGAAAAAGTTAATAATGTAAATGGGCGTCTTCACTTCCTGGGTGGTAGACTCAAATATATCCATGAGAATGTAAAATAAATATATAATGAAATTGATCCTGAATGTTGTTTCTTGCTTGTAATAATGTGAATAAAATCCGTTGCACTTAACTTGTTGATACTTTTTTAATAAATACTTTTTTAATTAGAATAATACCTGCAAATTAAAATAAACATTTATTATTGTTAAGATATTAAGTCACCAAAGTAGAATAAAAATGTTGATTGTATTGAATAGGCACAATATAAATTTGAAATAATCATAATTAAGAAAATATTATTATAAAAACTTGTATTTTGTGGTTAATGATAATACACATCTTTTTCATTAATGTAATACATTATTTTTCCTATTTTTTCTAAATAGGAAAAAATTTTTTTTTAAATCAAATTCTAATCAAATAAATACTCAATTCTAAATCAAATAAATACTCAAAGTCGTTTTTAGAGGTAAAAATTCATGTTACTTAAAGATATTTCAACACATTAGATTGAATTAATATTATATATAAAATATGATTTTACAGGTGAAATAAGGCACTGGTCATTTCAATAGACATGAAACATGTGCATAAAAATGAAGAAAACGAGACGCCATACAAGAAATACGTTATTTTTGGTGTCTTGTGGCGGATAGAAAATACGTATTGATTATACCTATTTTTGAGGTTAGTTCGACCAAGCTCTGTGATTCGGACAAACTTCTTCTATTTCTTGGAGGGGAAAAAAAAGGAGAATTTGAGTAAAGGCAAGGTTAAGGACGATTACTGCTGAAATAATCATTATCACTCGTTCAGGATCTTCTGGTCAATTTCTGCAGAGTCATAGTATAGAGGAGGGAAACGGTTGGCCTTTGTACTTCTGATTCTGACGATATTTGAAACACACACGCACTAAACACCATAAAACACACGCACTAAACGCCATACAACACGCGCACTAAATGCCATACAACACGCGCGTGTATAGGCATAACTCGTAATCACTCGCGACGAAAAATTTTCATGACAAAAATTTCAAAAAGTTGCCATGATACGTACCGCCGAACTGCACAATAAGTGTATTCTTAAACGCACATATCCAGTGGCGTTTTCAAGTAGCATTCAGCTTCAGGCGGAATGAAGTTTCTCACTTGTTCTGACCATTATTATGCTTCGGGGGAGAAAAGGACAGAACTTCATTCCGCCGGAAGCTGAATGCTACTCGAAAACGCCACAGTTTAAGGCAAATTTTAAAGAACTGGCTACCGAACATTCTCGAATGGGTCTTTATCTTCTTCTGGCTTATAAAAATGTATGTTTGTCTCACCAACGCGGCACTAGCAGTCAATTTTGGAACGCGCCTAAAAAGCCGCTCGCGTAAAAATAAACAGTAATGACGACGCCATTTTGTTAACAGTCGGGTTGCACCTAATATTACCGTAATGTTTATTAACAGAGTTTCTTTATCATCAAATAGATGATTTGTATTCGCACATTTCTTTTGTCTGTAATTTATAAAACCTAATTTTAAGACAGAGATATTGACAAGGCTACTATTTATCCTGCGTATACAAGTTTATCGAGTGACGCGAGATGAGATATAATATTGGACATCGACCCTCGGTTACAGATCAAAGTCAGCAGTCCGTCCGTTAGCGGAGACTACAAATTACTCGTCATGCACCGAACGTTTTGCATTCAGCAGGGCGAATGAAACCCCGCTGCACAAATGTACCAACACGTTACACCTACATCGATGACAAGGATGCCTAACAGTGACCAACAAGCAGTTACCAAAGTTGTATTGTTCAGAGCTGTTGATGTAATAAACATGAAAAATATTTGCCAATATCAGTTAAAGACTAATGGCTTTTACAGGGATTTCTATCTTGCTTGGGATCAAATCTGAATAATAACAATAATGTAAGTTAAAGGTTAGTTAACAGTTTTTAGACTAATTAATATTTCAGTTAAACATAATAAATAAATAATTCATTTATTTATTTGTTGTTTTGTTTATTTTGTTGAATATAGTGTTGTTTTCATTTTATTGAGGTTAAACTGTACATTTCATATTTTAATATACAAATATTTTACGGCACATAATTAAATTTGTTGGCAAGTTTATTATAATCATTGGAATTGTGCAAAATAATGGTTTGTATGAAATCAAATACGTGCAACTGACAATTTTGATTATTTAACAAAATTTTCTTCCCAACAGAGGTAAATCAAAATTTATGTAAACCTTTATGATTTCATGTAGGGGTTTTCAGTTGTGGTTATTTATTGGTTAAAATAACATGATATAAAATGAGATATTTGAAACTACTGAATGGAAGCATTAGAATGATCAAAAATATATTTTATTTCCACAATATAAATTGTTTAATGTGAAATGTAATTGGTTGGAATTGGCAATTGATTGAAATATTGTTAAGATTTAAGAACATTAAGAAAAAATAAATCTAAATAATAATGCAGAGAAACTTTCTTTTTGAAAACATTTTACACTAAAAAAGTCACTTTTAATATAAATAAGTGTTTTTACTTTCAAATAACCATATAAAATTGATGTGCTTACAAATGAATTCAATTCATTTTTATATGTTAGAATTAATTATATACAATGATAACAATAATTAAAGGAATATTTTTCTGTATATATAATTATCAAGCAAGTTCAAAACAAGTAAATTTACAATTTTTTTTATTGATAATGTTCTATAAAATGACACTTTACCACGCTGACAGTAAGTGAACTATGACTGAGCAAATATGATTACTGGGCAGTTAATTCTGTAGGTCGACATATAAATTTATTTTACATATGCAATGATGTGTATTAGTCATTTGGGAATGATACTGAATTCAAAATAAAACTTTCATGATTTTCATGTAGTTTTGTTATTCAGTATAATTTACTTATTTTTAATTAAATATAGAATTTAAAATTATCAACATTCCAATTACTATTACCTTTCATGATTAAGAATTGACTGTATAGTATAATAATACTTTATTTTAGTGTTTATATTATATTCACCTACAGATTCGGATTATATTTATGTACAATTAAAAACTACATTTCTGTTAAAGAAATAAATATTTAAAGTTCTTTTTTTCAGGGGTTGATACAAAGCCACATTCGTTACTTGGGTGTTGATCGTCAATCCTCCAGAGATATCGAATATCTCATGACAAATGTCTCGATAGATAGGTTGGTTGCAAGATGATAAGAGTGAGATGGACAAAATTGAAAAACTGAGAGAGAAATGGTGAACAGAGAATCGTGGCTTGAGATGACAGTCACGTTGTAGCTGTGCGGAAGCCAATGCGTGATTGTTTCAAGCGCTTCCGGTCGATCAGCATCCTCTCGCGATCAGCTCCCTGATGAACGTTGAACAAGCATTGGCGACAGTCAATTGATGGATGCTAATGCATCATTACTGCTAATGTAATGATGATTGAGAGGATGTCGTTCAACCACTCTTGTTGTAGGAGGATGATGTGATGACGAAGGGAAGAAATCCTATCTGTTCCACGATAACGCGCCACTGCGCCTGTTTGTCATTATGAATGTTAGGAAAAGTGTTTGAATCTATTCATCTATTGTGTTAAAAGTAGGTCAGTCTTGTTTGTTTCTTATGCAGCTACAATTTAGTCAAAAACAGTTACTATCTCAACATAAATGTTCGACTTTTTGTTCCATAATTTATTTAACAAATGATTAGTAACTGTGAAATAATTTAATGTTTTTGAAATATACAATTCAGCTTTTAAAATTGTATTTATGTATATAAAGAATAATTTATTTTATCTAATTAGGGATTCAAGTTTTTTAATTTTAATCTTATTTTAATTCCTTTCTTTTGTGCTATATAGTGTTGATTTTCAATTTATATCGATCTTACTCTAATTTCATAGTTACTACCTATTTTAACGTAAATTTCGAATAAATTCTGTATACATATTTCAGTTTTGTTTATCAAGACGTTCCTTTCTCATGTTCATTTTATCTCACTTTATATATGAAAAAACTTGTCGAACCATTTTTGTTACATCGGGTGATAAAACAAATATCGATAAAAACAATAAAAATATCGAAAGGTTTATCACTTTACCATTGATTTTATACAAAAAATACAAGTTATAAAAACAATATCTCTTTATGAACAGTTTTTCATTTCCTTTTGTATTAGAAATAAACAAGCGCGACTTGAGATAAATATTACATTTTGATGACCAAGATTCTAGGGCCATTATTTTGTTGATAAACGTTTATGATCAATCGCTCTTTTTGGCAGTTCACAATCTAATAATTGGATTTCTTTCCTAAACAACGTAGCACTTTGCCGGGCAAACTTGTGCTGTGAATTGAGGTAAACGCGGTCAGTAGCAAAACATAAAGACGTGTACACAAGTCGTGCCGCGAAGAGGTACACGTAGAGCTCAGAATAAGGCATTACTGTGTCAATATTATCCTTTTCGCCGAGTCTTCGTCTCAGTATTCAACCCCTGGATACTTTAACCGAACTGCCAACATAGACTGCAACTCGGCATTGTAAAGTGATAGCCCGGATTACGCGTCCTTGCACCCAAAGAAAAATACTCGAGCAACCAAGGGTCCCCCCCGTTTCTTATTCGCGTTAACTTTTGTTTTCTTTCATTTTTTGCGTCGTTTAGACCCCAAATTCGAGGCTTACTTTTTCTATCCGTCGCACGCGGATTGTAACGCCATTTCGTGGAATGGGGATTCATAATACGCCGAAACACATGCTTCGATGCAAAATAAACATTTTGTTTATGAACGCATAAATTTGGTAATTGTTATATATATATACATCATAAACATGTATTATTAGGCAGACGGCACATATGTATTATTTCGAAAAGCAAATAAATTAGAATTACGTTTCGGTCAGTTGGTATTCAAATTACTATCATAACTTTGTGGATATTCCGACGATAATATTGATTTCCAATTTTAGCAAATGTTTGGTAAATAATAATAATAATGTAAATGATGCTTTTACAGATACTCAACATTGTGCAATGATGTTATGCTTGAATTTTTCACAATCTATTAGAGAGTACGGCCTGAAATGTTGTTCGTTAGCTCCGGGAATTAAGTTTTTCGACATAACTTTTCTTTTCGCAGCGTATCAAATATAAAATCAGAAACAAATACTTGACGAAAGGAAGAGTAGCCGATGAGATTTAAGCTTGACAGATCAGCGACTTCATCTTATTAACGTACTTTGTTTTCGGTGCATTTGAAGTTGGTAGCGATGACATCTTCTGAGTCTGGAGATATCTTAAGTACAACGTCTACAAACAAAACTTTGTTCGTCTCTAATATTACTGTGAATTCAGTAGTTGATTAAATTGAAGGGATTTTAATACGGTGAAAAATAAGTTTAACAACCTTCTAGACTGCTAAAGAAATTGTATGAAAGTTTGTCAGCTTATACCATGATTTCAATAAATATAAAAATTGTATTTGTTCTCGACTTCTGCAAATATGGTAATTAATCTTATTTAATTATATATTAATTAAAAGTTGAAAGATGTTTGAGTAAAGTGATGGAATACAGTGAAATATTCTAAATTGAATAATTAATTGATACTTTGATAATTAATTTAACTGAGTTTCATTATATAGTTATTGATACTGGAAGTAAAAAATAATACCGACTATGATATAATTAAAGTAATTATATATATTTCTGATTGTAAATATAATTAATTACCACCAATGCTATTTTAATAAGTCAAAGATCTAATTTGCATAATTGAATTAAAAGTATTTATTAAATCTGCATAAATCAAATATCTTTCCTTTTATCGAGGATGATGCACAAATGATAATGCAAATCCATCAATTTATCTGTTTAAAAACTTTACATGTTTGAATACAAATTTAAACCATTTATTTGTTGCAGCTGCAAATTTATTGGGATTAGTTGAATTTAACGGAAACATTTTGTGCTACATAAAGCCGGACATTTTTTAAAGCCGCACATGCGAATAAATATTGGAAGCATTAAACGTGACTAAGTAAGCCATCAAATGACAGATTCAAAATTGAATAAGGTACGTGAAAATGTATTTCTTAGTCGTTCTCGTAATTTGGTCAATAAATCGCCAAAGGGAATTTGAATACAATAAGCGGTTCAAGAAATCTGATCTAAAAGGAATGGCCAGTTTTGCGAATATTATTGCAACCGCGAAAGTTCAATTGAATAAAAGTGCGATAAATAAGATCGATTGGAGATTTGCGTTTAACAGCGAAAAGTACCCGCTATAAAATTTGGCGTTACGAGATGGAGTCGTTGAATTTGGGAACGATCGATGTTCGTAGAGGCGGATGCTACGATCGGTACAATAAATTGTTCTCTCAAAGCCGGAGGAGTTGCAGAACCTCGAACACTAGCCCATTCAGACGCGACAGCCGAAACGGATAGTTGTACCGTGGCACATAAATACATCGGGACGTAAAATACCGAAATCGTACCAACTGCCTCTAATAGCATCGGTTGATGTATACCGCGAAATATAAAAAATTGGGCTTCATCTGTAATGTATGCTTTCGCAAATAAGAAACGCCAACCGCGGTCAGAAATAAAAAGTTATAAGCTTGCAATTTTCACTGCACAAATGGAAAGAGACTTGTTGTTTGTGTTTACAATTTGAAGTTCAAAATTGTTTGTTTGACCTAAAACGAAATCTATGAGTGAATGTTATATTGGCAAACAATGTTACTACGCTATGTGTAGTTTTATTACAATGGTTTTCGTATTTGCGCGTTTTATTCGATAAAATATGAGGTTTCATTATTATTCAAAAGTTTTGTCTAGCGTTATTGCTTTATTATTTTTAATGGATGGACTAACGTGTACTCGTGGGGTAGTGTGCTTTCTTCATAAGAAATTAAAACAATTATATCCTGTTTAATACATATACTGATTGTAATATTGTTTCATAAAGTGGAGATAAAGTTTATTTAAATGTATTGGAAAAGAGATTATAAGGTAAAGATGTTCGAGTAAAGTGGTGGAATAATGCACACTCTACAAGGATTTCTGATTAATACAGGAAAAACACTCTTTTTCCGTATTTTCATTTTAGGATGAGTTACTAAGTTTTCTTTATAAAGCATCGGCAATTGCTACTAAACGAAAAGTACAATTGCGTCAGCTTTTACAGAAGTCCAATTTAGCCTTAGCTAAACTTTTTGGCAGTATTAATCAAGTAATTCTACCAAATGTTCAATTGGTGGTTTCTGGAACTTGACTTATTCAAAATATTCTCTTGATTTAATCATTTTATTCTAGTTCATAACGCAGACTTATTTGTTTCAGCTAGTTCTTCAGATTGTTATAAAGATTTTTAGTTACTTCTATTGGTTATTCTCACAAAAGTTTGATTTCTAGCAAGATTATATTCGTTCGAGTAATTGTGGCCTTTTTTACTCAGTGCACTTGCATAACTTCTATTGGTTATTCTCGCAAAAGATTGATTTTTAATAAGATATAATATCAATTAAGTTGGCATCGAAGCTTATCTAGAAGTGTATTTACGAAAAATGGATTTCTCATATAACTGACAAAGCTTTCAGTTAAAAGGATTCGCACGAATTTTTGCTTGCGTGTAGCTTATCAGCGATTTGCATGAGGGGAGCCAGTTTTCGGATTATTCAAGACAATATTAAATCGTTGCAAAATATAGTCTTCTTATGCAAATAGCTATCATTTAAGGCCAATATGTATGAACAGTTTTGAGTGAGAGTGACGTGCCTTATGCCTTCTAATCGAGTGGCAGCGTAGGTGGTTGGATCCGAACACAGAGAAATACCTCTTCCTTTTAGACATCTTCTTGGGCGAGCATATATAATGCGCGCGCCAACGTTTATCCTTCACGGGGTGGTATCGCGCATCTCGACACCGTTATCTTACTACATCTTTAATTACATCGGTGATTTATCTGCTGCGCTGGGAAATTGTCTTTCAGGTCGTCCTTAACTGCCGTATAAAATCGAATATATCTACAAGTTCGCGCCTCTTGACGTACACGGTGTTCCGTGCCTGATTTCCTGCCATTCGTCTAGCTTTGCGTTACAAGCAAACTACGTGATTTGTGTGTTAAAACAACGCCAAGGAAACAGAATTGAGTCCTGATTCAGACACCTCAAAAACGTACTTTACCGGATTGGTCATACCGGAATTTTTTTTTAACCACGACACTTGTTATCCTGATTAATGAGCTGTCTTCGTTTAGAGATAGGATTTATTTTGTCTTATATGGAAATTAGGATTTCAATTTGATTTCATTATCATTGTACAACTGAGAGCTGAACTTGTTATGTCATATTTCTTTTTGTACTCTTAAAAATAATTATGATAATTTGTATTAGTTAAATTATTCTATGTTATTTTGTTTTAATAATAACTATTTACGTTCTTTACATTTAAATAAACAACCTTTTCATTTATTTTCAATTTTTATAATATGGATTTTATTATTACTTTTTCAAATGTTTGTCAATGTTCTTGAAACGCGTGAGTCATGTTGAAAATCCTGTAAATACATTTCTCAAATCCAAAACTTATTTACAAAATGTTATTCGCAAAAATTTTTCTTTTGTTTGTCATAACTATTTTTAAGAGTTGTAACATTTTATATTGTTTTCGAGCCGCGTTTTGAATAATAGAGGATACGTTAATTTTATATTTTATTTTATATGGAATAGCTAGAAAGTTTTATTGATAATTATAAGTTGCATCGCACTCAAGCGCATAAGCTTTGTAAAAGCAGAGTAAGTAAATTCTACAATCGCAAAGTCTGTGTAAGCAGCTTACATTTTGAATAAAGCCTGACCATTAGCACTGCCCTCCTGAAATTAATAGAATCCCTTCGAGTATACATATATATTCATATTCTGATCAGTTTGCGAATAGTCTCGGTTTATTAGGAATTTCGATAAATTTAATCATTATGCTGTATTAAAAGGATAAATTAATATTGAAGTCACAGTCAAAATGTATATATACATATGTTGATATAGTATCAGAATAAAATGTACTACTGAAGTACATTAATTTTGATAGAAATTAAGAATCTTAATTTAAATATATCCTAAAAATAGTCTATCATACAGTGGGTTATATTCATATATAATTTAATTATAGATGAAAATTATTTACGAAGAAATCATTTTTTTATATTATAATTATGTAACATGTCTTCATTTGTCATTTATAAATATTGAACAATTAAATTTGATTTTTAAACCTCTTAAAACGATTGGTTTATTAATTATGTAATTGATTATCTATTAAATTTTATATAATCGTATAATATTAATAGAATTATTTTTTGTATTAATTAGGATAATGATTTGATAACTGAAAATGCATATAAAAATATCACAAATATTTATATAATAATTTTAACGAATTAAGCAAATTAATGATTATTATTTCATATAACAATCTAAAAAACTCTCGTGTTGTACAATCGAACTTATTTTTCATCGTATAACCTACAGTGTGTTCAGTGTTTTCAGTAAAATACAATATTTTTTGAAAAATTAACGGTCTAGTCTTCGATTCAATTAGGAAAACGCCAACGGTTCTCGTCAAACATGGCCGCGCCGCGTCTTTTACTTGTCTCGTCGTTCGTTTCTTAAACAATGTTTTGTGCGTTTCGGGCTTCTATTTTTATGAAAATGCGTAGTAATACGTAATGCAGTGTTCTAACAACAAGAAGAGGTAATTTTAAGGAAATATTTGTTAATGGTTTTTGTCTTATTTAACAGAAATATCTTACATAACTAAAAAGGTGTCCTTTCGTTATGTAAGATAATAAAAGTTTTGTTTTCTACTTTTATTGTTAAAAAATCGTTTGTTGAGGTGCAAGCGTGTTTTTTTCCATTGTTCGAATGCAGACGAGTAGACTTTCGTGTTGCACAATCGAACTTATTTTTCATCGTAAAACCTATAGTTTGTACAGTGTTCGCAATGAAATACATTATTTATTGCGAATGAATCAAGTCTGCTTGTTTTCGAGACGATTAGGAAAACGCTAACGGTTCTTGTTAAATATGGCCGCGCTGCGTCTTTTACTCGTCTCGTCGTTCGTTTCTCAAACAATGTTTTGTGCATATCACGTATCGGGCAATACATTTTGAAAAAAAAAAGTATAGCAACATGTAATGCAGTGTTCCAACATCAAGGAGAGGTAATTTTTAGAAATTGTTTGTTAACGGTTTCTTTTATTTAACGGAAATATCTGAAATAACCAAAAAGGCATTCAGTATTGAATCTATGTCCTTAATTATTTGTTCACAAAAATTGAAATTGATCAAACTAAATAATATCCTTGTTTTTTACTTAATTTTGTTAAAAAAAAGTGAATCATACAAGTCGGTTCTATAATTTCATTATATATTAAAATTATCTAAGAAGAAATTTATTTTTTATATATAAATTATCTAAAATGTCTTCATTTACAATTTATAAATATATTTAACAGTTAGATTTTATTTTAAAACCTATTAAAACGATTGGTTTATTAATTATGTGATTAATTGAATAAATTTTTTTATTAATTAAACACATTTATATGCGTCATATTATTAAATTTCAATAAATTAATTTAACATTTATGAATTAAAGAAAGCATATTTATTTTTATTATATATTTGTCAATAAGCTGTATAATTATTTGATAACTGAAAAGGCATATAAAACTACGACAAATATTTATATAACAATTTGAACGAATTAAGCAATATAATTATTACTATTTGATACAACAATGTAAAAATAATTTATTTTAAAGTGCCACATATTGTAGTGCATAAAAATGCTCTAGCTTTACGTTGGTCGATAATTTCAGCGGCAATGTCGCCATCTAGGTGAGCGCTAGTTAATTCGAGTCATCATGTCGGGCCGTTGAGACCACTGAAATATAGTAATACTGGAACGTGCACTGACGCGACAGAAACGAGCCGAGTGAGAACGCATGTCGCGGGAGAACCTGTCTTTGTTGTACAGTCAATTCTAAAAGTTGCAAAACATCAACTCCGTGCCTGCACCAGGATGAGGTACAATTTTTAACACAGCACACTCGTACCATCTTTATTAACGACATTATTTATTACAATAAACTTTTCTTTGTGTCTTGTGAAGACCGGTCATATACATTTAAACAATAACTCGAATTACAAATTTGCTCTGATTGTACTTCACGTGAATTTCGTACTAATG